>JBAMJV010004674.1:0-117561 GCA_037951105.1 Echinarachnius parma
CTGATGGGGGGGGGGGGGGGGCACGCAAATTATTGGGGGGCACACCTTACGTATTTCTTTGTTTTGTCAACAAATGTCCCCTTATGTATTCTATTTTTTTTTCTTCAAATGATTGGGGGAGCGCGTGCCCCCATGCCCCCCCCCCCCCCCCAACGTCGCTACGCCACTGGTATAGAGGTAACAATTAAAGCGGTTAAAAACAAGTGTATTTTCCCAAACGGGGAGAACAGTCATATTTACAATACATGCATGAACACAATTGATAAATATCTCACATAATAACAGGTTCACAAAACATGACCGATCTGCGATTATCAACCAGCGGGTCACGTGCCAAGTCGTAACTCTTTATTGAAAAGGAGTTTATACGTAGGGTGTACTATATTTCGTATACAAAATGCGGGTAAATCAGTTATTATTACCATGAAAGAAATATACTGTCTAAAGTGTGTTTTGTTTTTACTATACATATAAAGAACCTTTAGGGTATATAAGCCAGTTCGTAGTTACAATCTGCGCATGCGCAATACAAAGGTCAATCGACCCAGTGCGGCATTCATCGAATTGAAAGGACTGGATAAGGTTCTTTACTTATTATTCTTGAGTAAATCGATTGGAAATTCCTTGTTGCGTAGGTTGATCAATTGTTCTCATGAAAGTAACAAAGGATATCCCATGACAACCATCTGCCATGACTCTGAACATGACTGCACAGAGTAAAAGCTTTATATCCTACCCATGATTGTAAATTCAATGGTCAAGGGGTCAAACGACCCATATCCGGGCCCCAATGCTATCTACGAACTGGTCTATTGGCGTGGGACTGTTAGACTATAGTGTATAAATATTCACCACTTCCGCATGTATGATTCAAATTTCGATGTAACTGAATGGATATGTGAATAAACACGTCCGAAATTATTCCCGTTTCTTATTTAATTTATTATATATATTTTTTCGTATTCTATACTTATATGTATAAATAATCAATCAAATAACATAATATATTATATTGATTTTTGTTATTCATTTTTATTTTTCTATACATTATAGATGAGGTCCGTACCGGAACCTACCGCCAGCTCTTCCACCCCGAGCAGCTCATCACCGGCAAGGAGGATGCTGCCAACAACTACGCCCGTGGTCACTACACGGTCGGCAAGGAGATCATTGACCAGGTCTTGGACAAGATCAGAAAACTGGTGAGGCCACGACGTCATGAATCAAGCTAGCATGAATTGCATCGGATTCTTTAATTCCCCATGTATAACCACGATGATGATGATGATGATGATGATGATGATGATGATGATGATGATGATGATGATGATGATGATGATGATGATGATGATGATGATGATGATGATGATGATGATGATGATGATGATGATGGTGGTGATGATGATGATGAGGATGATGAGGATGATGAGGCCTGTTGATGATGATGACGATGACGATGATGATAATCCACAGCACTTGCATCGCGCCATTTATCTGTTTCAAACATTCAAATGCGCCCGCTAGCTCCTCCAAAAGGTAACGCATTTACTGCATATTTGCTTTAAAATATAGGTAAAAGATAAATATCACCTAGAAAATTCCAATACGCAGTCCCTAGCAATTGCCACGAATATTAGCTGTGTCGTACAAGAGTCCTTGAGACAAATGGGAGTATTCATCAAACGAGAGTAATCGTCCAAAGTGCCACTTACGTTCTTACGTGCGTTTTTCTATTATATAGGAGTTGTCCAAGGACGCAATTATCCAGGGGTGTTTGGTTCTGTTCCGAATTCGTCTGCCTTCATGTATAATTATTATTTTGTGTTTGTTTGTTTGTTTCTTTGTTTGTTTGTAAATAAAATATGTAATGTTCTCACTTTGCTTTTGTTATTATTGTCTTTATAGTCGGACCAGTGCACAGGTCTCCAGGGCTTCCTCATCTTCCACAGCTTCGGTGGCGGCACCGGCTCTGGATTCACCTCCCTGCTCATGGAGCGTCTCTCCGTCGACTACGGAAAGAAGTCCAAGCTCGAGTTCGCCATCTACCCCGCCCCTCAGGTGTCCACCGCTGTTGTTGAACCATACAACTCCATCCTGACCACTCACACCACCCTTGAGCACTCCGACTGTGCTTTCATGGTCGACAACGAGGCCATCTACGACATCTGCCGTCGCAACCTCGACATCGAGCGCCCATCCTACACCAACCTGAACCGTCTCATCGGCCAGATCGTTTCCTCCATCACTGCTTCCCTGCGTTTCGACGGCGCCCTTAATGTAGATCTGACAGAGTTCCAGACCAACTTGGTGCCCTACCCACGTATCCATTTCCCCCTGGCCACCTATGCCCCCGTCATCTCCGCCGAGAAGGCCTACCACGAGCAGCTTAGTGTTGCTGAAATCACCAATTCTCTCTTTGATCCTATGAACCAGATGGTGAAGTGCGATCCCCGTCATGGCAAGTACATGGCCTGCTGTCTCCTCTACCGTGGAGATGTCGTCCCCAAGGATGTCAACGCCGCCATCGCCACCATCAAGACCAAGCGTTCCATCCAGTTCGTTGACTGGTGCCCAACTGGCTTCAAGGTCGGTATCAACTACCAGCCACCCACCATTGTGCCAGGTGGTGATCTTGCCAAGGTCCAGCGTGCCGCCTGCATGTTGAGCAACACCACTGCCATCGCCGAGGCCTGGGCCCGTCTCGACCACAAGTTCGATCTGATGTACGCCAAGCGTGCTTTCGTCCACTGGTACGTCGGAGAGGGTATGGAGGAAGGAGAGTTCTCCGAGGCTCGTGAGGATCTGGCTGCCCTCGAGAAGGACTACGAGGAAGTCGGTGCCGACTCTGCCAACGATGCCGGGGAAGACGAGCTTGATGAGTACTAAACGAAATCAATGGACGATTTTACATCTTATGAAGTAAAGAAAAACATAAGACGTCCTACGAAAGAAACAATGTCTTTTACAGTTGTCCTGGTGTGTAATGCAATATGTTTCAACTATAGTATACCATGGACAAGGTGGTAAAAATTATGTTTTTTTGTTTGTTTGCACGGCTCTCCTTTGCAATTTTAATATTAGAATGCATTAAAAAAAATAATTAAAGTTAGGATGTTGAAGCAATATTTCATCCTGATTTGAATAGAAAGAAATGTGTTTGTTTTAAATATGCAAACTTATTTCTTTGCAAGCGTGGGCAAATGGGCTAGACAGCAACAATATTATGTTTATTTATACAATTGTATGAAATTTAAGCGTTAACAAATTGTTTATTCTTTTTATTAGTGAGTGTACGTAGTACTATTCTATATGAGTGATATAAAAATAAAATCACCTTGTTTAAATTGATAAACAACTATCGGCATAGTTTTGTAATAAGCCGTGGAATCCTTAATAATAACAGTACTACTCGATCAAAGTCAAGCATATTCACTAAATTCATCGTTATTATTTCATGAGTTCATATTCAAGTTGACATGATTTGATATCAGATTACACAAAATATATTGATCGTACTATTCTGAAATAGGTGCTAATTTCGTAGAATTTTGAGGACACACTAACAATCAAATGTACTAACTATAGAAGACTTTCCTAGAATAGTTTAGTTTACTAGTTGGATCTCAGCAAATCGTTTGAAAAAAGGCTGTGGAATGTGAACATTTTAGAGAAAAAAATAAGTTATTTGCAATAACCAGATAACTATTATGCATTTCCATAATTTATTGTTATGACGTTATTTTCAATTATGGACTTCCACTATAGATTTGATTCTAAACTTGATACTTTTCTTGATTTTATGACCAAACGTTTAACACTATTGACTATGGCGATGTTTTTTTGTGACCGACAAATTTGTTTTGAATGTTTCTTTTCATTTTTTGTAATTTTCGTTGTGCCTTTATAAGCGCTTAGAGGCAATCGACATTTTATTATTGGCATTAGTGTTTATTATGTACCTACGTAGTATTTATAAGACAGTAGTCTATAAAGGTAAAAAATTAAGAAAACTAAAAAGCTGACATCAATATTTAGTGCTCGCGTGTGAAATGTAAATGTCATTGTATGATAGTTGCTTGGTACTCGTCATTTGTTTGTGTTTTTGTTATCTTGTGTATAACAAAAAAAATAAAGTCGTGGTTACTGACTGCGCAGTAACAATTATTTGGTTATTCTTCACTCTACATTGAATTATCCTGTGCAGTATGTTTTCCAGCGTTAAACTAGGTATTGAACATACGAGTATGGTGTTAAATCAAACCCATTCCATTTTTTGCATGGATTCTGATTATAACGTCTAATTATCACAGAAGACAGAATGATGGAAAGTGCAAACAAAATTGGGTCGTTATATTTGAATATTCATACCAAATGTTGTAAAAAGAAAAAGCGAAAGAAATTGCACCTCCTTAGAATTTGCGATATGGTCAATTATATTTAGCACCCAATTTAAGTGTAAATCTATTCCTGTGGAATCCAAATGCTATGTATTTCCTTCCAACAAAGGTCATTCCTAACAACCTAATAGATTGCCCTAGGCTTACCTGACCTAACAACAACTCATATTTGAATATACAGTGGGACCTTGTTATATTAAAGAGCGGTGAGATTGACAAGGTAATTTTGCTGGTCCTATCTCTTTATATTCACTTGTTGTTAAAATCTGACATAACGAGATAACAAGGTAATATTTATAAGTATGGACCTTGTTTTAACCACATCTATATGGTCATACGATGGTATGACCATTTACAAGCCCCGCAGGGGGTGTATTCTGAAAACGATTTTAAGTACAGTTTAATATTTTAGTGACGTAGATATGACGTAGATACAATAAATTTTAACTTTGAAATAGTTTTCAGAATACACCCCCTGATGGCCGGACATGCAATATCATCCGAGCAAACCGGTGTATGGGTGACGGGCGTTCCAACTATTGGTACCCGTGCATTGTAAATGCAATGCAGTATTACAGTATTATAATGTCTGTATAGGCTCGACACTAGCACTTGCCCTATTGCCCGGGGCAAGTAGATATTGATGTCGGGCAAGTAAACTTTCATAAATGGCCTAGTTTGGTTGGCCGATCAGGCAACTTAATTATTGGTCAACTAGGAGAGAAAAATGTAATCTAGAAGTAAGCGGGCAAGTCAATTTTCCGTTTGGGCAAGTATAATATGAAAAGTTATGATTTTACTTGCCCGAATGGGCCAGTTGATACACAATTTAGTGTGGAGGCTTGCTGAGTGTATGTGTGGTTATAACGAGGTTCCACTGTAGTAAACCAGGGGATGCTGCATAAAACATACTTTTTTTATGCAAAACCACTAGTATATCTTATACCTTCCATTTAATGTAATTATAAACGAAGGATCAACTTGTTCAGACCTTATTTATTTTCCTTTTGCAATACGCTTTGTTATGTTCTTGTAAGAAAAGACATATTTTGCATTATCAACTGACAAAACAGTAATTATTTATTATTATTTACCGAGTGATATTCGGTTCATATAAAGTACTACTATTACTACTACATGTATGTTTGAATTTGTAATGTTTTTTTTTGTGTACCTTGTGTACTTTTGTAGTGTTTTATATGAGTAAATCTATGCATTTTGATGTCTCTATGTACATTATGCCTGAATTTCGATTTCCAATTTTTAAATATTACATTTGAATGCTACATGTTTGAGCTAATAATGCAAATTGTAACGTACGTACAATATTGATTTAAGTGTATTGATTGAAATACAAAACGTGCCTAAAAATAATGTATGCTTATTCATAACATTGCTGTAGTGGGAATTAAGAATAATCATTAAACAATAAACTTGCCTCTTGGGGCAAATGCTTCCAAAACTATCTGTCATTGTGATTCTATTCGTATTCATCTCACTATTTTCCTAATAAAAAGTGCTGCCGCTTCAAGCGTACAGATTACACACTGTTTGTGACCACAATCAACTTACTGATCATTCTGACACTTTGATTTTGTTGTGACACCACGGGCGTAGACATGTCATTGGTACCCATTCAACTGGGGGGGATGATCTATTCATCCACCCCTGATGAATATGTATTACGTAAGTCGCTACACCCGTGTGTGACACGCACCCCCTGGAACGTTCTGGAACGCTTTATGTGCAATCACCAATATCTTATCAATAATTTGGGAGATACTTTAAAAATCAAAACCCAATTTCATTATTCTGTTTAATACCATAAGCCAATCAACAAGGTACAAGAGTAATGCGAAAGCTCAATGTGATGCTAGTTGAATTTGACATACCCTATATCTCTGTGTATAAGACGCATCCTTTTTTCTGCCAGAAAAATTGTAAAATGGGGAATGCTTCTTATATACACAAGCACAATACAATTTGTGTCGGAAAATTACATACTAACAAATTGTCTGTTTGGCACCGCTAGTATTCTCACTGAGATAAAAGGCAGACAAGTGTTGAGTATTCTTTTAAACACTACTTTTCAAGTTTAGAATTGGCCCTTTTTCATGATTAACTGATGTGTTGGATGACAGAAAAATCAATAACTTGTTACTTTGCGTGGGTATAATCACCAAGAAATGCTAGGCATTATTTTCATAACAATTTGTTGTCAATGAATGGCTGTGTACAAAATTGTGGTGTGTCTTTTACACAGGTGCGTCTTTTACAGATTTGCGTCTTACACACGGAGTTTTAGGGTAGTTAATGAATCACCGTAATAACACCTCTACTCAACTTTGTGAATGAGCAACATCAGTTCAAGGCAGGACTTTATGTTGAAAACTATTAATTTATTGATAGGATATGCTTCATCAATACAATGATCATAATACTTATTTTACATTCACTTGGGCTGATCTGCTACAACCGCAACACAAAATACTTGTGTCCATATTAAAACCCAGTCAGAAAAAAGTCCCCAAAATATGTGAGCTGGGGTCTTTGAAGAAAAAAATGAGTGTTACACAAAAATTAAATCATCTTCAATGAGATGATTAGCATATATATAATGAATTGGAAGTTTACTGGAACAACTATACAGCCGTAATCTGACAAAAGGAAGCAACTGACAATTTCATGGATAGTCTTTTCACTTGTTTTGGGGTAATTAAGATATGCTCTACACAATGGTGAACAAATTAAAGTCACCTGACAATCCATTTATGAGAAATGAATAGGTCAAAAGGAAGTAACTGCACAAATATCATCATAAAAATCCTCATTTACAAGAAGACTACCAATTGTCAGTTGCTTCTTTTTGTCAGATACAATAGCTGTTGGATTTTTAGATTTTGCTAGTAAAACTAATACTGACATAGCAAATAAAGAAATAACAAATGATAACTGATATTTAAGAGCCATTGAACTCAGAAGGAAAGTATTCCACAGATGTCTTTCCTTGTTTGATGTAACCCGTTCCATACGAGTTCATGAAATCCCTATTGACTTTGTACACAACCCACTCGGTTCCCGTAGTCATGGGGTTAAAAGAAATGAAAATCAATGTTAACCCGTTTATTACTGAGGATTTTGCAATCCCCAAAGAGCTAATACAGGCCCAACCAGGTTCCCGTTGAAAATTGGTTATACAGCTTATTTATTTAAACATAATTTCATATAAAAAGTTAATAGTACATTTAATATTGTCACTGATCTTCCCACAAGTATCTCCTCGTAACTTTTCCCACCCATGTCGTAGAAAGATTCCTTATAATTGCTATTATTGGGGTGCATCACTATTTTGAACAAATGGAAGATTGAAAATATCAAGTTCTGGTTCGTACTTGTTTCTCCAAAATGTAATATTTGAATGAACATAATTACAGTAATAAAACCTATTAACCCGTCCAGGCCCGTTTCCCCCTAATGATTCTGACTGTGCTCGTGAATGCATATACTACCAAACTCGAAACGGGTTAATGATGAGCAAAGTGAGCTTATAATAACTTGCCATTTTACAGACGGTGTATGCAGTAAATATACTGGACAACAATGTCTCCATTAACTAGCACCAAGCCAAGGGAGTTTAGATGGTTTGAAGAACGACAGAGAAACATATTATTCCAATATTTCTGACAACTCGTCCCATCATTTGCTAGCTATAGGATAACTTCAGTGGCCCATTTCATAAAACTCTTGCAATTGTTGTTTAGTGTCCAATTATTGTAACTACCATGGCAACAGCTGCAATACTCAATGCTGATTGGTTCTTGACCTACTAGTTACAATAATTGGACACTTACAACAATTGCAAGAGTTTTATGAAGCGGGCCTCTGATCTTAATTTCCATCAGCTATTGTGCAGAGCATGTCTTCTTGCATAGTTATTTGAGGAGGAGTTTGATTTGAATTTACAGTGTTTCATTCAGAGTGTTGCCTCACATAATTTTGTCCTTGAGACGACTTCAGAACTTTGGGGGGCTATTTTCTTGAGTATTGTCTCTTATCCTGGTTCTTTGTCCTTATACTTGTGCTTGTAGATCATGAGCTTCTAATTCATTCCAAGATACTTCTGTAAGACATCAAAGCGGAGTTTGTGACATTGGTGTTTTTTTTGTCAATGGCAGATCTAAATCGATCTAATTATTATCTTGCGAACTGTCTCTTATCCTTGTTCTTCCCCGTTGGTCTTCTGAGCCATCTTCTGGTTGAGGTCCTGGTAGCTGAGCTTGGTGACATTCTGAAGCCCGAGTCCAGAGTGAGAAAGGACAAAGAGTCTTTGTAACTGATTTCCAATTACTACCTTGAGAAATATCTCTTTATTCTTGTTCTTGTTTCTAAAGCGCACAAGAGTCTTGGTGACTCTTGTAGCTATACACCAGAAAAAAAAAGAGTCATTTCAAACTATTATCTTGAGAATTGTCTCGTATCCTTCAGGAATATCTTGGTGATTAGTGTAGCTACACATGTACATCAGAGTGAGAAAGAGAGAACGTGATATCAAGCTATATTCTTGAGAACTGTCTCACACCATCATCATGTACCACCAGAGACAGTTTTTGGATCTTGACAACTATGTCTACTATCTAGCGAACTGTCTCTTATCCTTGTTCTTGCCCGGGATGTGTTTGTAGATCTTGGTCTTCTGGGCCATCTTCTGGCTCAGGTCCTGGTAGCTGAACTTCCTCTTGGCCTCCTTCTGGGCTTTCTTGCTCCCGTACACCACTGAGAAGAGAAAGCTGGTTAAGGAAAGAAACACTGAATATTTGGTACAAATTTAAAGGATCTAGTAACATTGCCCAAATCCACAAATCTTACATATAACTCTAGTGGTTCGTTCATACCTTGTATTTGTATTACCAATAGAAGCATGGAACTGGTTTTGGTTTTTAGAACTTCCCTTTCATTAAAAAGATATTTACAATTGAAGTGCTTGGATTTTAAATTATCCACTGGAAAGTTATAACTGTGAGCAAAGTCAGTACAATGAGCTAGCAAATATCATTTTCATTTCATTTCATTTATTCAACCATAAACATGATAAAAAACAATACAACAAATTGCAACATTAAGACATAATACGTAATGATTGTTCTATGGTTCGGACCATTAAGAAAGCAAGGCTTGTGGAGAAATGGCCCTTAAATATACATATAAAATAAAGCATACAAGATATAACTCATACAGATATCGCAGATACACACGCACACACACACACACACACACACACACAAAACCCTATTTGAACATTTGCATAAAAATGCACACCTAAATATATAAAAATGAATAATCAATATAGTACATAAAATGATACATATATGTATAAATTTAGTATGTTACAAAGGAAAAACGAGAAGATACTACAAACTCCTTTCATAAATGCGGCATGGATTTCAAAAGGTACGTACGGCATTGTTTTTTAAATTTAGTGATTGTTGTGCTGGATTTGATAGAGTCTTCTAGAATATTCCACTCTTTTACACCAGTATAACTTATAGAATTCAATGAGGAAGTTAATATCACTTTGCACTTTCCCTCATAACACGGCCATATAACATCCATTTAACATGAAATTTCCACACATTACTAAGTGGACATATCAAATCACAACAATACACATTTTATCAACCATTCATCACTTTTTGCACATGTCGACTAAATTACTAGATCCCTATAATATTTATATTCAAATGTAACAATAATTATATTCTATAGACAACGGGGTGTTAAGACAGTTTTGACTGTACTAACATAATTATGGGCATGCAAAAGATATCATCATTTAACAAAACCTTGTTCTTGAAAAGGATACTCAGATCGACACTGGGAGGCACTCTGAATCCAAATGACTTGGCAACCTTCTGCAGGTCCAGTGTGTCGACATCATAGATCTTCTTGAGGCTGTGGGCATCGTAGGCTCGAACGTAACCCTTGTAGGCCTCCTGGCCCGAGCGGTGCAGGAAATAGTTCTTCTCTATCAACTTCTCAAGCTGAAAAAAAAGGACCAAGAATAGAAAAACAATAAGGTAATATTATGGATTTAGAAACTTTAGTAGGGCTAGCATATCAACATCATAGATCTTCTTGAGGCTGTGGGCATCATAGGCTCGAACGTAACCCTTGTAGGCTAAATAGCTGAATAAAATAACCAGGGATAAAAAACAATGAGGTAATATTATGGATTTAGAAACCGAATGAAGCCAAGCTCTTTTGGCTGTAGGGTAGGCAGAGTGCAACCTTTACCCTATAACCCTTTGATCTTTGACCTTTTGAACCCCGATAGAAATTGATTTTGATTTGCATTTCCCCTGCGATTGAATGTTGAACACCTTGCTTCAGTTAAACTCAAACGCATTGAGGGGAACCTAAGCCTGCTTCCAGCTGCTGGAGACATAATGAGCAGGGCTTGACCTTTGCCCTTTGACCTCACTGTGACAGTCATTATTAAATTCCATTTCTGAAATCATTTGTATCTCACCTGTGATTGGATGTCGGACACATCAGGAAGCGAATGAATCCCAGCTCCTCTGGTCGCAGGATGAGTAGGGCATGACCTTTACCCTTTGACCCCTACTGGGTATTGAGCTACATTTTTATCTTACCTGTGATTGAATGTCAGACACCTTGTTCCAGTATTCAATGGGACTTTACATTGCTTAAAAATCCAATTGAAGCCAGCTTATCTGGCCTTAACTTTTATTGACCTTAGCCATCTAACCCCATTTGGGTCATGACCTTTATCTTACCTATGATTGAATGCCGGACACCTTGCCCCAGCTAAACTCAAACTCATTCAATGGGCCCTTGGCATGCTTCAGGAACCGAATGAATCCCAGCTCCTCTGGCCTTAGGATGGGCAGGATACGACCTTTGACCTTTTACCCTCATTGACTTTTACCCTTTGACCTCTATTGGGTCATGACCTTTATCTTACCTGTGACTGGATGTCGGACACCTTGCCCCAGCTGAACTCAAACTCACTGAGAGGGATTTTGGCATGCTTCAGGAACCGAATGAATCCCAGCTCCTCTGGCCTTAGGATGGGCAGGATACGACCTTTGCCCTTTAACCCTCATTGACTTTTACCCTTTGACCTCTATTGGGTCATGACCTTCATCTCACCTGTGATTGAATGTCGGATACCTTGCCCCAGCTGAACTCAAACTCACTGAGAGGGACTTTGGCGTGCTTCAGGAACCGAATGAATCCCAGCTCCTCTGGCCTTAGGATGAGTAGGGCATGACCTTTGCCCTTTAACCCCCTTGCAGTCCTTCCCACTCTGTGGATGTACTCCTGCAAGTAGAAGAAACAATGACACATTCCGGTTATTTTTCCCCAACAAAATGTTTTGCTACTTTCAAGCAATTGTTTAGAACTAAAAGCAATCAAAGAGAGTACCAACAATGTAGAATACTTCTTCCAAGTTCGGAAATTACTCAGTGAGCACTACAAAGTCTTTGCTTTATATACCAGTGGGATTTATACTGGACATTTTAGTCAACTCTCCTTTCAATATCCAGTCAATCCCTTGAGTTCTGATTATAGGAATCAGGACAATGGGCCCTTTGAAATTCAGTCATAGTATAGTCTGTCATCAGCCAAAGTGGGTCCTGGATCATCCTGGACATTGTATTGCTGGTGACCTGTTATACTATGACTGATTTTCAAAGGGCCCATTGTCCTGATGTCTATAATCAGAACTCAATGGATTGACTGGATAATGAAAGGAAACCATTATAATATCTCCTGGGACCATAGCAACGAGACAATAAGTCTGCTGGTGCAAAGTGTTACCGGTAGTCTTTGTCTTTTTAGGCAGAGCTCAAGTTGAGCCACTGATGAGAATTCGGGCCAATGTGTGCGGGCTGACATTGTATCCTATGACCGGGGTAATAATAGTGTAAAGCACTTGAGTAGAGATGATATTGTATCGTATTAGGCGGTATATTAATCAAACTTATTATTATGATTATTATTACAGTCTACGATACATTGTAAAATTGTTGATGAGTCAAAGTAAGTGCCGAGCAATCAAATCTAGCAGATCCTTTGTCTGGGCTGAAAATGACAAGTACATTACTGTTACATGAAGCTAAATACTACATAAAACAGATGGGAGAGAGCAGGAACAGGTACAAGCTAGGATGAACAAGAACAGAAGAGGGGGAGAGATTAATATGGGAACGGGCACGAGTGGACAGGAACAAAAGAAGTGCACTAATAGCAGTTGGTGAGGGCAAAAGTTGTTGATCTTCAAACTGACCTTGGGATCATCTGGCGGGTCATACTGGACAATCCAGTCGACGGCTGGAATGTCCAGACCCCTGGCAGCCACGTCAGTGCACAGCAGCACACCCGTCTCCGCGCTGAGGAACTTGAAGAATGTCTGCGTTCGCTTGCTCTGCTTTTGCTTGCCCTGTAAGTATACACACAAGGATACAAAACAACAATAAAAGAAAGATTACATTTTGAAAAACTAGCAAAGAATGTGAGACAAAATTATTATGTTGGTAAAGACCCAAATGTCAATGTCAGCAGAGCACAGCAGCACACCCGTCTCCGCGCTGAGGAACTTGAAGAATGTCTGCGTTCGCTTGCTCTGCTTTTGCTTGCCCTGTAACCAAAATAAGAACATTCTCATTTCTCAATCTATTTTTTTATTCAATTAAACCAAATAACTTTCTATACAAAACATTTTGAAATTTACTTGCCCGAATATAAAATTAACTTGCCCTCTTATTTCTAGATGAGATTAACACTAGTGCCGAGTCAAATCGGATATTTTGAAAAACGGATATGAGTCGTGTAAAAACGGTTGGATACCGGATAAATCCGAAAAAAAAAAAAAACACGAAAATTTGAATCCGGTATCCGACCTTCACGGTCGGATATCGGATAGATATCTGTTTGGACTCAGCCCTAATTAACACATATGAAATTACATGGTTCTCTTGTAGTTGAACAAATATTTAGTATCCCGATCGGGGAAGCAAACTAGACAATTTATTAAATTTTACTTGCCCAACACCAATTTTTACTTGCCCCCGTTCAAGTGGGCATGTACTATTGTCAACACCCCCTCATTCATTTTGAAAAACTAGCAAAGAATGTGAGACAAAATTATTATGTTGGTAAAGACCCAAATGTCAATGTCAGCAGAGCACAGCAGCACACCCGTCTCCGCGCTGAGGAACTTGAAGAATGTCTGCGTTCGCTTGCTCTGCTTTTGCTTGCCCTGTAACCAAAATAAGAACATTCTCATTTCTCAATCTATTTTTTTATTCAATTAAACCAAATAACTTTCTATACAAAACATTTTGAAATTTACTTGCCCGAATATAAAATTAACTTGCCCTCTTATTTCTAGATGAGATTAACACTAGTGCCGAGTCAAATCGGATATTTTGAAAAACGGATATGAGTCGTGTAAAAACGGTTGGATACCGGATAAATCCGAAAAAAAAAAAAAACACGAAAATTTGAATCCGGTATCCGACCTTCACGGTCGGATATCGGATAGATATCTGTTTGGACTCAGCCCTAATTAACACATATGAAATTACATGGTTCTCTTGTAGTTGAACAAATATTTAGTATCCCGATCGGGGAAGCAAACTAGACAATTTATTAAATTTTACTTGCCCAACACCAATTTTTACTTGCCCCCGTTCAAGTGGGCATGTACTATTGTCAACACCCCCTCATTCACATATTATATTTACTCATTGCTCGAAATTAGCATAGGCCCGCTGGCCCAGGGCCACTAAAATTTAGCTCTGGGCCACCAAATTTCATTGATCCTAAATTCTACTGGCAGGTTCGGGCAACCAAATTTTACTTTTTGCTTTTCTTTGTATGGGGCCACCAGATATAGGTTCCAGGCCACTTGAATTTGACAATCTTGTTTTTACTTGCCCGACTGGGCCACAAGGCAAAAATTTTAATTTCTAGCATTGATTTAATACTCATGTCTGACTCACGTGGATGGAGTTGACGGGCAGGTCGATGTAGTTGAGCAGCTCGCTGTGATACTTGACAGACATACAGGAGGAGAAGAACACCATCACCTTCTTGTTTCGATTCTTCTTCAGGAACGTGAAGAGCAGAAGGAACCGTTTCTCTGACGGGCACACTACATAGCCCTGAAGAGAAAAACAGAGAAAATATAGTTAATAACCCTTTTTATCATTGTTTTCATTCCCATTTGATTCAATTAAAGTGATCCATTAACTGTATATTTTTCCCCAAACATGATATTTGAGACTTTAATCATGTAGTGTACCAATATCATTGTAAGATTCTTGAGTATGATACATGTATGTGAGATTTTCATAGAAAAGGAATGTTTACCTAGTGAAAAAAAAAAGTTAAGCAATGTCTAATCTTATCCTGTTTGTTTGCTTGAAGTATCCAAATTTGAATATTATGGAGGATTTAGTATCCAAATTTCGATACCATTGACTACAGTAGGGAGGGGGGAGGGGGTAAAATGGCACAGAAATGACTTAATCTATTCATCTTTTAACGTCTATTTCATCACCATAACCGTGAAATATCCTGTATCTTATTAAAATCTGATGCATAAAATATTTGGTCTTTAATAGTTAAACCGAAATTGTTTGGTAATACATTAGTTTGTGATTTAATAATTGGGCAGGCTTTTACAAGGTAAATTTTACCCCTTTAACAACAGGTGTACCTGATTACATAGTGAAATGTTTGGTTGAATCCTACCCCTTCCAACAGGTGTACCCCTTTAAATGTAATCCCATGGAGAGAATACTGCTGTATAATATACACCTCCATATGTACACTTCCGTATGAAAGAGTCTGCATTACTGTTATTGTATAATCTTGATTGATTTGTTGTAATATTACATGTGTATACATGTATTTTGATTGTTTTCAGTTATTCACATGATCTCTTGTCAGAAGGGCTAGTTTGACTAGCATTATATGCTATTTTTTTTAGTCCTTTGTACCAATTGATGAGTAATAGTTAAATATTTACACGTATGAATTTGTTGAATTGGTAAATAAAATAAATTTAAAATTCAAATTCAAATAATAATACAGGTTACTTATATAGCGCTATTCACAACGTATCATAGCGCTTACAAATATAACAATTATTTAAAACATAACAAAAATTACAAGATTCTTACAAACTACAACAAATCAAGGAAAAAAGAAGGATTTTAAATACCTGTTCAAGCCCATCCACAGTGGCTCTGTCTTTGTTATCGTCCACTCCGAGGTATGTCGGCTGTTTCCTGAGTGATATCCTAGCCAGGTCCTCGGTCTTGCGAGTCTGGGTTGCAGAGAACAACGCTGTCTGTCTCCTCTCTAAATAAACAGACACAAAGTTCAAAGGATATACACGCATTTATTGCAAGCTTATAGTGTGATTCACAAATGTGCTGAACAATGTAGTAAAAGATTTTCCTAATATAATTGGATCTTTCTTAACCCTAAAAAGACTGGGGAGGTGTGGTTAAGCCCCCCCTCCGCTATTTTCGCGATTACTTCGCAACGCTTAAATATTTTACGGTGCCACTTCATGACTTTTTTCCTTAAGAGTCTTGCGCAACTTTTGATACCAAATTTGTGCACACCGGGTCAACGATCCATGTGTTATGTAACATTTTGCGATCGCGTGTCACAGAAAATTTGATTATATTTTTCTTCTAATTCTTCCATGTATATAACATACAGTTCATACATGCACCTTTTATGTTGCAGTTTTACACCCATCTTTTCACAAGTAACGTTAGTATTCCACTTTGGCATGGTGAAAAAACTTATTGCATTCTCATTTGCATAAAACAATACAATATATAGAGAATAATACAAAGAAAAACAAAGAAAAGGATAAAAACTAAGAAAAAACATAGAAAACGGTAAAACTAAATCAATTTCCATGATTATCCTGTTGTTTTATCAGAGATTGGGTAAATTTATATAATCTTAGCATGTATACTGCACCAGGAACACAATTTTGTTTGATAAGAATCACCAACTATAAAGAAAAGTGCAAAAAATACGAAAAAAATACAATTTTCGCATGATTAATTAGCTCTAATTAGCATATTATAATTAAAACAAAAAATTAAACTATGCATTATTGTAGAGCTCATGGACATCTATCACCATGCCAAATTTGGAGTCGATCAGAGTTTCGATTTCCAAGAAAACTACAAAAACTACAAAAAAAATACAATTTTTGCATAATTAATTAGCTCTAATTAGCATATTCTAATAATTTTTTTTGTTTAACTATGCAATATTGTAGACCTTATGGACATCTATCACGATGCCAAATTTGGAGTCGATCGGAGTTTCGGTTGCCGAGATCTTAGGGGGGGGGGGGGCCCTTTTAGCCCACCCCCCCCCCCCCCAGTTTTTTAAAGGTTAAAAAAGGCCCAGTCTTTTTAGGGTTAAGGGAGATTCTCGCCAGGTCCTCGGTCTTGCGAGTCTGGGTTGCAGAGAACAACTCTCAATCAAGTACAAAGTTCAAGGAATAGTTACTATGGTAGTAACTATTCTACTAAATTTATCAACTCGGGGCTGCACTAAGTTCATAACCTTGGACTGACTAATCCACACTATAGTCCATACTTCAAGATTAGTTTAACCTGCAAAGTTAGGCTGGCTTAAAGTCATAAACATGCCTACTAGAATACAACATTTTAGTCCAGATTAAAGTTTTAGTCAGGGTAAGTCGACACTTAGTTAGCACTTTAGGCTGGACTAATGTAGTAGAATACCGACCATTGAGTTTAATATTATCCTTTAGTATGATACATAAATGAGTTGAACATTACACACTAAAAAATAAACAGTTTCCTGGTGTTAATTCTTTCTGGAAAGAAACAAATCTTGCCGGGAATTCAATTTTGCGAGCTTGGGTTGAGAATAATGCTGTCTGTCTCCTCTCTAACAAATACAAAGTTCATAGAATAATACAACAACTTTCATACTGTCTAACTTTTTAGTATGATGCATTAATGAGTTGAACATCATAGTTAAATGTGACAAATTTTCCTGGTGTTACAAATACAAAGTTCAAAGAATAAAACAGTAAGTACAAGCTTTCAGTATGATGCATAAATGTATAACAAATCATGGTAAAATTAAAATATGTTCCTGATATATACTCCGCAAAAAAAGAAACTGGACACTTGTATGAGACGAAATATTTCGTATTCATTAACGATAAAATATATGATATTGTATATCAAATTAAAGATAAAATTACCCTCTTCAATATTCGCATGAAATCCAGATGAAATCATTCATGCATGACTTGTCACGGTCAATTAACCACACCAAGGTCTGTTTTCAAAAATAGCAAAAATGGAACATCCACTCAACCATATAAATGTTGATAAGCATAATCTAAAACGCTATATTCATGAGATGGCATAATTTTCATTACAAATGTGACGTTTTCTATCTTCATCTCAATAAAGAGTATACATGAAGACAAATTGTGAACGTTGTAGGTGTTATTTTCATCCAAAAGTAACAAAATGGGGAATTCCATGGCAAATCTTTATTAGTCAAAACCACAGTTTGTGCCCTTATTTCAGCATGAAAATGGTATAAATTCTTCTCAAGAATTATACCGTAGTCCAAAGATCTTCAAAACCTGAAGTCACCCTAATTGGTCAAACATTTGGGCAGTCTTTAACATCACATTTCTCTAGGTAACTATGGTTAAAATTGCAGGGGACACATGAAATAAACAAGCTTCATGCCTGTAGCACAGACCAGTATGATAATGCTCTCATAACCTGATCCTGTTTTATTGACAAATTTGTATTTCCAGAGTTTGTTCATAACAATAAAGTTGAATAATGTCATAATTTACTTGCCCCGCTCATCTTGTTTTAAGTGAAACGCTTACTATCATTTCAGTCGAATGGTGCAGTCCTCCATTGTTTTGCTATTTTTGAAAACAGACCTTGCTAGTGTTAATTGACCATGACATTTCATGCATGAACGATTACACCTTTAAGTTATACCCTGCATGTAGAGGACTAAATTCCCTTTAATTTGATATATGATCATGTATACTTTATCGTACATTAATATGAAATATTTCAACTTATACAAGTGTCCAGTTTCTTTTTTTGCGGAGTATATATGCTACTTGTCAAGATTTTTAATCTAAGTTTCTTTGAAAAATGTATGAGATTAATTTGTGTGACTCACTTGGTAGTAGCCGGATAATCTGCTTCATCTCTTCCTCAAACCCAACGTCCAGAATACGATCTGCCTCGTCAATGATCAGGCACTGCAGGTTCTTGAACATGAACTGGGGGGTATTCTGTGGAAAGCAAAAGGAAAATATAAACAATATCATTAACATCTTCATCACTATCATCACCATCACAACCATCAAAATAACCATCATCATCATCATCATCATCATCATCATCATCATCATCATCATCATCATCATCATCATCATCATCATCATCATCATCATCATCATCATCATCATCATCATCATCATCATCATCATCATCATCATCATCATCATCATCATCATCATCATGACCAACGCCATCACCATCACCACCATCGTCATCATGTAGTCATTGTCTAAACTGAACAATAACTACTTAACCATAATTGTTGACCTTGGTATCATTGGTAGGTTAAGTATTCCCTACAATAGTGAAGCCAATTATTATTGATCCCATTCTGGTTTTTTGGGGACACCCTGTATATCAAAAGAGGTCTATCACTAACCTGCATATGGTCCAGCAGCCGTCCCGGCGTGGCGACCAGGATGTTGATTCCCTTGGCCAGTTTCTTGGCCTCTGTGCTGCAGTCAGTCCCACCCATAATCGTATTTGTTCTTATCATCATCACAGTCATCATCATCATCGTCGTCATATTTATCATTATTTCCATCATGATAATTATAATCACAATCATCATCAGCAGCATCATAATTATCATCATCATAATCTCCATTCAATACAGTAAGACATTTTACATTTCATCTCTAACCTGCATGTGGTCCAGCAGTCGTCCCGGCGTGGCGACCAGGATGTTGATTCCCTTGGCCAGTTTCTTAGCCTCCGTGCTCCTGTCAGTTCCACCCATGACGAGACCAAATGTGTGATAGTGGTGCTCCAAGAGTTCCTTCAGAACTCCATACGTCTGCATGGACAACTCCCTCGTGGGCGAGACGATTAACACTCCAGTACCTGGGTAACATATATTCAAGAATGTTTCATGATGAAAACAGATGAAACAAAAATGTATCACAGTGGGGCGACAACTATTCTCTCTTGGCCCCCGTGCTGCAGTCAGTTCCACCCATGATCAGGCCAAACATGTGGTAGTGGTGCTCAAGCAGTTCCTTCAGCACTCCATACCGTATCATGGCATACAATTCTCTCGTTGGTGAGAGAATTAACACCCCAGTACCTAGGCAACATTGAACATTTCATAATGGTTTAGAGACAAACAAATCGAGCTTCATTGTGGAGGCATTAAAATCAATAAAAGCAATAGTGATGCTCATCAAGCCATTAAAATGTTTAATAAGTGCACAAAAGTAGAAAATTTAACAATTATATTGTATTTACATGGTCTGTCTCTTTTAATCTATAATGAACAAATCCATGAATTATATTTACACAAAAATCATCTGATTGTACTTGTTACAAACTCACCATTTCTCGGCATGAATTTGAGTTTGTACATGAGTTCCACGGCTGGTATGAGGAATGCTAGGGTCTTGCCACTGCCCGTCTTGGCTGCTGCTAGTACATCCCTAATATCAAACAGACATACATGTACAATGAATAACACTAGTGAATTGATCTAGGCATGAGAACAAAATGGAATACTGTATTTGCTGGTGTATTAACCGCACGTTTTTACATACAGAAGATCTTTCAAAAAGGGGGGAGCGGTAATACATAGAGATAGGGAAACATAATTCATGAAAATACCACATATGGCTAAAATATCATTTTTTATGTGGAGTAAAGAGCTTGAAGGTCTTTCCTGTTATGAATTATGCTCCAATCATAAACAAGTATGTGAATTTTGTTGTTTTGTGTACTAAAAGTTTAAACATTTATGGGGGAAAGCATGGGATGTGTGTATAGTTTAGTCATGTTGCAAAGATTCCCAATACAGTTTTATCATCAAGAAAATGTGTTTTCCCCTTCAATGTCAACCCAAAGTTTGGGGTGCGGTTTATACACAGGCAAGTACGGTAGGCTGCGACTAGTACATCCCTAATATTAAATTGACATACATTGAACGACATTAGCTAACTAATTTAAGCATGTGAAAAATTGAATTGGCTGCTGCAAGTATATATCTCTAATATTAAATATAAATACATTGAATAACACTGGCGATTTGATCTAGGCATGAGAACAAATGAATAAATTGGCTGCCGCTAGTACATTTCTAATATCAAATATCTATATACTTTGAATAGACATTAGCGAATGGATCTACCCATGTATGAGAAACATGGAAATGGCCACGACTAATAAATTTGTAATCACTTTCCTGCTAGCATGTGTGGGATGGCTTTCTGTTGAATCTCTGTCATGTGTGTGAAGCCCATATCAGCTACTCCCTTCAATGTCCGCTCAGACACTATATTTAATGTTCATTTTATTGAATATTTGGCTCTTTTTCAATCTAGCTTTAGGCATTATTAGTTATAAATACTCATTGTTTATACAACTCAATATAAGTTTTGACTCACTTTACTTCCAGCATGTGTGGGATGGCTTTCTGCAGAATCTCTGTCCTGTGCGAGAAGCCCATATCAGCCAATCCTATCAATGTCTGCTTCGTATTCTTATATTTTTAATATTGACCACTATTTCAATCCAGTATTAGTCATAATCAACAATAAATACTTATTTTTACTCACTTTCCTTCCAGCATGTGTGGGATAGCTTTCTGCTGAATCTCTGTCATGTGCGTGAAGCCCATATCAGCTACTCCCTTCATTGACTGCTCAGACACTGTATCCTCTAGTGTGGCAAAGCTGGAATCTGATAGGATCGCATTCACTGCAAATACAATCAACGTAAACAAAGTCTCACTTTTGCAAACAGGGAATAATTTTCCTGGTATCGCATCGCAATTTGCTATGCATATTTGCATGACTTTTGTGTAGCAGTTTTCTTCCATAGAAGTGTGCAGAATTTCATTTGAAATATTTATCCATCGGCTCAAATTACTAATCAAATTTGAGGAGGAAAATTATTCCCTGGCAAATTAACAAATATGATGTTGTACACATTGTGATAATAATAATAATAATAATAATATGACAAATTTATATAGTGCTTAATGCAAACAAGCCTCTAAGCGCTTATGATGATGATGATGATGACAATGTCAATGACGAGGACAACAATGATGACAAGGATGATAATAGTAATAATGATAATAACCATAAAATAATCAATAATAGATAACAATACATAGCGCTTGATACAGCAGTTTCTAACCGCTCAAGAACACGACTCTTAGAGACATCGTTTACTTTTATCTTGATACTAGTCAGTCGTGCATACTATCTACAGTTCAATCGGAGTACATAAGTAGACAATTGATAGCAAACAAATAATTTCTGACATTAAAATAGTGAATTCTCCCTATAACCTTTAACCCATTATACAAAAGTGTGGGATATCCAACACTGCCACAGACCCTCTATTGACAGAGTCAACCAACTATCTCAATTTTTGCAGCTTTGAATTTGGTGACCGTATACAGGTTTCATGGTCCAAGGTCACAAATACAGACCAAATACCTACAGGAACCAGGTGCGCCCTATATGATCTCAAAGGCACAAATTCTCATCAGTGGCAAAACTTTTGTCTGGGCTTGTTTAAAAAGACAGAGTACAAGTAACCAGTTAAACCGTTTTGCACCTGTGGACCCATTGGTGGTTGCCATTTGCCACCGGAGATATTCTAATTGTTTCCTTTCATTATCCAGTCAATCCCTTTAGTTCTGCTTAGGCATCACGACAATGGGCCGCTTGAAATTAAAGTCATAGTATAGTCGGTCATCAGCAAAACTGCGTCCTGGATCATCCAGGACATTATGGTGACCGGTTATACTATTACTGAAATGGCAAGCAGCCTTTTGTCCTACTTCCTAAGCAGAACTAGAGGGATTGACTGGATAAAGAAAGGAAACAATTAGAATATCTTTGGTGGCAAATGGCAACCATCTATGGGTCCGCAAGTGCAAAACGGTTTAAATGGTTACTGGTAGTATATATGTGACCGGCTCTGTCACTTTGGGTAATTCATCGGGAATATCAAAATTGAGATTGTTAGTGTTTTGAATTCTCTAGGATTTCCGCTTTAAAATGATATACAACTTGATAAGTATGAGTTTCTTGAAGGCTAGAAAAACGCAAATTAATAACATGGACCAGAGCCCCGTGATTTGTCAAACAACGGAGAAAATCGCTTCTAAAGTTTTGCATCCATTCAGAAAAGCATTCTCACACACCGAGCGAGAAGTTGAACGGTTCGCTTTCACCTTTCCGCTTTTCGTAATCGATCAGCAAACGAAATAATGCATGCGCAGTTATACTGTTATTCATCGGCCAATCAGCAACGCTTTCGCCAGTATTACGTAATTGTACAAAGCCTCAGCCCTAAGTCTCAGTTGACTGACAAACTAGCCCATGTGCTGCCCTTTGATGTGCATGTATTACAACCGCGGTGTATTGTGTATGTACGTACCGCCATAAACCACCGCATCATATTCACCATACCGCCGCTGTACCACCGGTAGACAAAAGAAAAGCGCAGTTTGATACCGTATGATATGGTACGCTGCACACGCACACTGCACACTTGCGGCATGCCCAGCGCGATTCAATGCGGTAACCATAGAATTATATACAAACCAACTAGGTACTCGTTTACTATACAGTAAGTTAAATGCCGCGAACGCTTCCCGGAAATGTACAACACACGGACAATACAACTCTATTCAGGTTAGTCTGACCAATCACTGTACAGCTACAGTGCTTTCTTCGTGCAGCTCGCCGCGGCGGTACGGTCGAATCACACACACATAGCTGGCGCGTTCGTTTCACAATCGATCATGATCAGCCAGCGCGGATTTACTGAGTTTCTGGTCGAAGGTTGCTTAGAAAAATCATTATTTACGGCATAAAAAATTTGATTAAGGACCTGAAATTTTCAGAGAATGTAGATGAAACATGTAAGTATCAAATCCCATAAAGTTAAAAATTTCAGCCAAAGACAATATTTTATGATTTTGAGGCTCTAAGTACTAAAGACCCATCCCGACTTTACACCCATTCTCTGGGAGCCGGTCTCATATATGTCTTTTTAGCCCAGACTAAAGTTATGCCACCGATGAGAATTGTTAGGCCAATGGGAATTGCAAAATCTAGAAGGGAACATGTTAAAAATTAAAATGAATACCGAATAATGTGGTGTGGCAAAATTGGTAGAGCGCGCGTTTTCCCATCATGAGACCCCGAGTTCGAACCCTGCCCACCGCGTTTGTCCTTCAGCAAGACAATTTATCCACAATTGCTGCTCTCTACCCAGGTGTATAAATGGGGACCCGGTAGGAGGTGAAAGCCTTTATGTGAAGGATCTTCTCAATGCCCATGATCCGCTTGGAAGGAATGCTTCCCAGGGAGTGGAGATGGTGCACACAATGTGTGCTGGTTTGCATTGTATCCTATGACCGGGGCAATAATATCATTGTAAAACGCTTAGAGATGATTATCAATCATATTAGGCGCTATATAAATAGAGTATATTATTAATGACCTACCTGTGAATCCCGCATTCTTTTCTTCTTCCTTCTCCTCGCTAGCATCGTCCGTTTTCCTCTCACTGCTCTCCTGGCCGACGTCTGATGATTCCATCGTCTTCTGAACCTTAGCATCTAAAACAACAAAAGAAGTTGTGCTTGACACTGTCCATAAAGAAGTACAGTGAAACCTCTTTATAACGAGGTCCGTTATAACGAGGTACCTCATATAGCGAGGTAATTTCACAGGTCCAGGTTTTATGTATTGTATTGTTTTTTAAGCCCTGATACAACGAGAAATCTGATGTAACGAGGTAAATTCAATGAGCCCAAGGTGCTCGTTATAATGAGGTTTCACTGAATTGTATGTTTGCTTAAATGTCTTGAAAGGAATATGTAAATTTGTCTACATCGTCCCCCCAAAAAAATTTTAAAAATCTAAATCAACTTTATACACAACTTCAACCGAACTCATTTTATCCTACAGATCTTTCAAAAGGTTTTGTCTGATTTCTGAAGATTGAACACAAATGAATATTGAATCACAAGCAATTACTACTAATAATCTGTACACCATGTTATCATTTAGTGAATGCTAGAAATTAATCTTCTTTTTTTTTGCTTACCCAGTACGCGAGTGAAGTTTGACATTAATTAATAGATTTTTGATAGCTCTAAGCAAATTGTTGGTTGCCCCAAGTTTGTGGGCCAGTGCTCTGCAAATAATTAGTATTTCCCCTTGATAAAACTTAGAAATCAACTGATTTTAATACCTTGTGATTCATCGCTGACTTCAGCTTTTCGCTTTTTCTTCTTCCTCTTCTTCCCCGGAGTCTGAGTCTGAGGGGTGTCCTGTATTCCGTCTGGGGCATCCTCCACTATATCTGGCACAACTTGGTCCTCTCCCGAATCTACCAGAAATCATGATTTGACGTTTCATTATAATGGTCATTTTAGATTGCAAAATCCACAAAAATCTGAGGAAATATATATATATATGCAATGCATTGGAAATAAAAACAAAAATAGGAAACTACCCAAGCACCTATTCATTAAACACATTTCAACTGACTCATCCAGTACTAAATTCTTCCAGGACAGAAAAAAACTTAAACTTACTTTCCTAGAATCTAGCTTGTGATGCAAAAAACGAGTGAGAAGATGTGAAGATGTGTCAAATACACATCGGCTAGAATCTTACATGCCAAGTCCAACATATGTGACTGGCTATAGCAAAACCAGGCACTTGTCAGTAATTCATGTTTTGAAGAAATGGGCATTTTAAGTTCACACAATGTGTGTAAAAGACTTATGATTGTAACATTTCAACAATCATATCTTCGCCAATTATAATATTGACCAATTAGTTAGAACAAAGCATCAAATGAAAGCTTGTGATGACGCCTTTCTATAATGGTATGAACATCTACATTTTGTTTTTTACCAACAGGTGCAGGGTTTTGCTATAGCCGGTCACATATCGTTGGGTGAAAAATAAAAAAGGCATTAGGTAATTTTTTTTGCTAAATCGAGTTCTGCATACCATCTTGTAGGTCAGAGCTGTCTCTATACAATGCAAAATTTTGTAATAGTTTTTTTTTTTTTCAAACTTTGGGGATATATTGGGTTTCTCCAAGTTTCCCAACTTTCAACATGATTATCTCCAAAATATATAAATAGAGACTTAGCATCCTTCTCTTTCTAAACCGACGATGAGCATTTCAGTACCATGCATACCTGCCAACATTTGAAAATGAAAAATCTTACTCTCATGTGAGCGAAGTGTACATCACTCGCGCAAAGCGCAAAGTCCTTTGCAGCCGGGGTCCAGCTCTAGGGTTCTAGATGCTCTCTTGTGCTATCTTAGCCTTATTTTTTAACATATGACCACTCTGAATGAGCAATACTTCAATGATAAAGATCAAAAAGGAAAAAAAAAAAAAAAAAAAACGATATTTATTTTTTTCTTCTTTTTTTTCCTGACTTAAAAATCGTACTCGTCCGATTTTTTACCCTTTTTTGAGTAAAAAATCGGACTAAATACGACAAAATCGGACTGGTTGGCAGGTATGTACCATGTGATGATTCTTCTTCTGTCTTAATAGCCTTCTTCTTCCCCTTCTTTGCCGACTGCACGCTTGGCAACCTCTCCTCCACGTTCAGCTCCTTGCCTGCCAACCTCTTCTCCACAGTCTCTTCCTTCGCTGGGATTGTTGGTGCACCTGAAAAGAGAAAGTAAGCATGTCAAATAGCAATTCCTCTGAATAAGCACAGGACCAATAGCCCGGATGTGCAACCAAATGTAACAATTGTTAATGTTTTTCTTTATTTAGGGCCACGAGTTTCAGGTTTTGGGCAACTAGAATTTAAGAAATATTGTTTTGACTTGCCTGACTTTGCCAAGTTTCAACCAAGTTTGATTGAGATTTACAATTTTCATGCTGCAAAAAAAATCAAGGCTTCTAGACTCTGCAGAACTTTAAATATTTGCTTTGCTTGCCTTATTTCAATTCTTTGTCATCATGTAGAAAGTTCAAGGACCTTCAGCAAAGTTGTTCTTTTTATTTTGATTTAATGTATGAATAAATATTTTTGCAATGCATGAAATTGGAAATACTGTATCAGTAGTTTTAGACTCTTTGCGGGTTCTTTTTACCTTGCTCTTCTGAAGGTATTGATTCTCGTTTCTTCATTTTCTTTGTTTTCTTCTTCTTCTTCATATCAGGATCCATGGCTGCCGAATGGTTAATTCTAGGAAGAAATAACAGTTTCAAAATATGCAAATTATATACAGAATCTCAGTCATAGTCATGACAGTCATACTTATAGTAATAATATTATATTATGCATTACTGCGGTAAATTTACAGACTAAAGTCAGTGCTCGAAATAAGCCTAGGCCCACTGGTCCGGGGCAACAAAAAATTAGCTCCGGCCTCTAAATTTGTATTGATTCTAAATTCTACTGGCCCTTTCCGGCAACCAAATTTAACAGAATTTGTTATGTTTTTCTTTGTTCGGGTCTCGGGCCACTCAAAGTTGAACAATCTTGTTTTTTCTAACATTGCTTAAGTTATCCATTAACTTTGTTGAAATTTTCAACAACAAAATCATGTGTGGAGCTTTCACTTCAGTTTCACGCTTCTCTTGTATATTTTCATTTGGTCCTTTGGATCAAGACTTTGTAGCTGCAAAGTACTGTCGCAAGACATGGCAGAAAGAGATACAATCGATTGTAAGTTACAATTAATTGGAAGTCGGATCATGTGTTCTAAATGCCCAAATCTGATTGGTTGAAAGTGAAACATGCAAATTGTCAGACTTACAATCAACTGTAACTTACAATTGATTGTATAATCTCTTTCTGCAACGGGCCCCATGAATGATGACCGTCAACTAGAACCTGAAATGTCATTAAACTTTGTCTTGGCCCTTGGTTTGGGAATTCGTGTTGTATTGTAAATGTTTGTAATGTGTACATGTACATGTACTACAAAGTTTTCTCAATTATCCTTCGCAAGTTCGCACACACAAAATATGCACATGCACAGCTGCGTAACTAAAACCAAAATGCGACCAGCGAGGCAGCGAATCCATCTCATCTGAAGAAACAAAAGTGCAACATTTAATTTGTAATTTTGTAACAACTTTTTTTTTTACCTAGATAGATGTCAATGACAGTCAATGACAATGCCATGGCATGGGCAATCATGTCCAAAAAATCTATTTACGTAACTTAAATTTTTTTAATCAAAATGTAAAAATGTTTCAATTTAATAAATTTTAAATTGCTCATCCATTCTTTAGTTTAGACTTTACTCTAAATTTAAAATAAACATATACTATAGTAATATAGATCGACAAATATATCGTTGTCATAGCCTCTTTCACATTTAATTGCATTTGCACTTTTGCAGTCTTTTTACTGCAATTAATTAAATTGTAAAAATACAAAATTTAAAAAATAATGTTGATAACTTTAGCGATATATTTGTCAATTTAATAGTAATACTGACACACTTTTATTTAATTAAAGAAACACACTTTACATATATATTTGCCGTGCCTCACATTTCAACCATACATTATAACTGACAGTGACACAGAAATCAAAATAAGCATGATAAGCAATTCAATTTCGAGTGGCCATTGGCCCATGTGTTATATCAAACAACATACGTAAAATTCAACGAATGGGGCTGTTATGGGAAAGCGCGATCACAAAACATGTTCGAAACTTAATTTTTAATACACAAAATACAATATTTTCAATATCTTCATGTTTATATATAATATCAGAAAAATGCGGATACAAATTGTCTTACTCTCAATCCTCTAAATGTATATAAACTATAAATATAGTTTGTGAAATGTACTCGTCCGCTGGATCATCACTCCATCACATGTGCAATAATATAATGTACATGTGGAGCATGTTCCATTGTATGATAGAGGGTAAACGTACAATCAAATTCACAATCATATTGCAAGAGGATCATAAGTCAATCTCATTTTTATTTAATGTTATAATAATACTGATTGTTACAAATATACTTTTGTCTCGTTTCATGTCTTACATATTTCAAATGTTTAAAGAAAATGTAAACATTTCAATTAATTAGTATCCCCTTTTTACAGAATGGAATATACCAGTCCAGATCCATCAGACATTTCCACCTCATTTGTTTCAGCCCACTATCGCTCGCCTACCCAAACTCCAAGACCCGGGATCTTTTTTTGGGGGGGGGGGGGGGGATCGCCCCCGGGGGGGGGGGGCTTTGGGAATTACGAGTGTTTTTCCTATTCTATTATGTGATCAAAGTTAAAAGCAGCATTGTGTTTTAATTATCATCTAAGACTTCTCCTCAACTTTTTAAAAGATTTAACACTGCAGTATTACGCAATTAGCTTAGTTTTCGGTTTACCAAAGCATCTATGATCGGGTCCATGCATGTCGTCATTCCATGGCCTGGCAAGCAAACTTTTTGTGTTAAATCTCTAATTATTGGCAGAATGTATGTATTCATAATTCAATCTTTTCATTATTAAAGTCTAGCAAGTTTATTTCCAACATATTTGACATACAAAGTTAGCAATGCTTCAATGTTTAGTATAATTACAATCATTATACTGCGCTTCAAAACAACAGGAAATAACATCGCCTATCTATTGACCTGCATGCTTTCATCAAAATAATATGAGGATTTTATACAACCAAAGAAAGCTAGAAATAGAAGGGGTCATTCTCTGCAGTGCCAACAGCCTCCAGTTGAAATTCCTGTCAGTATAATGAGGATTAAAGCCAAATAACTGAGTATTAGGAACGTTACTGAAAACATATTGGCCAAACTAACCCAGGGTGAAATTCGCATTGACTATTGAGATAAATTGGTAATTTAATTAAGAATCACCAATTGAAATCTACCAATTGAAATCAATTGGTAATCGAAGAGCAGGCATATATATATCGAAAATGAAACAATTTTGGCAAATTGAAACTAATGGGTACCAATTGAAATTAAAGGTACAAAATGATAGTTATAACTTCACCATGCTCGAAAAGTATACATAATTACAAACGACTAAGTAAAACCCCTGTTATCACACAAAAAGAGCCGTTACAACTCAAAAAGGCGCTCTCTAAAAAAAATTGGTTTTAGCCGGCATACAAAAGTTGTGCATTTAATGTTTTATTAAAATAATGATTCAATAGAGATATCAACAACTTTTTAAAAACCTATTCAGATTTTTTTCAAAGTAGTCAGCATTTTAAAATTTGTATTCCCTGGTGAAGAATTTTTGAATAAAAATCTGTTTATGGATATCTCAGCCGTTTCTGAACCGATTTTGTTCAAATAAAGTTTATTCTGTCATTAAAATTGTATGTTCTTTCATATTTGACAGTCAGTTTTTCAGTATCTCTCAAAAAAATATTTTGTGAAGTGCCCCCCTATACCAACACTGAACTATCCCTTTAACCATGCATCACTTTTTGCACTTGTCAACGAGTTACTATATATCCCTTTAATCCAGTAAAGATTTGGACAAAAACTGCGTTGAAATTGAATATTTGAGCAATAAAATTTCGAAATAAAAACTGTAAATGCACTGACACAACGCATGTTAGCTCCGCGGCATGAATAAACATTTCAACATATATTTCTAAATGTAGTGATACTAAGGTTCGGATATTTCCACACAAGCCTTTTGTTATACTATTTCAACAATAGTCAATTAGTTTGGCCAATAAAGTAATTTTCCCAAAACTGTCATTTTGCTTTAAAACAAGTTAACAAATCCCTTTTCCAATCACTTCTGTTAATATTGTAAATGCATTGCACGTACAATTTAAAAAATGGTATTGTAGAGTGATTCTATAATATAGACTTTTGATCTACCGTAGATATGTGGAAGCCCGACTTCTACCATTATGGGGCCATCTACAAAGTAGCCTACGTACGCAATTTTTGGTCCGAAATTGATCTCTTCTTCCCCCCTGTACGCACTTTTTATACACGTGGTTCAATGGAGCGTACGCATCAGATTTTACCTCTTCTCCCCTCCCCCCTGTGCGTACCATCGATATACACCACGTACTTTGTAGATGGCCCCTATTATCTTCGGTAATAAGCATGGATGTGAAATGGATCTGGGATGAGGCGAGATGCGTGATTGTAAAATGGGCGATATAGTTATGGTCGAGAGTCTAGAAAGGCCTTGAAAGGGTAACTTGTACACACAATTTACTGCAGCATGCATTATTGCATGCGAATGACGCGACGCATGTACAATCTGGGCCCTGGATGTTGTTGATGCCTGATGGAGATCCTCTGAGGAGCGAAAAGTAGAAACATATTTCTGGGGATGATTTCCATGTTCTTTATTGTATTACTTCATCAATTGTCACAGTTAGATAACTGTCATTTCGTCGATCTAATATTTGCTCGGTAAGTGTAATCTTGTTGCATTTTGATGAGTTTATTACAATAATATTGTGAATAATTATGATCAGATTCAGACTTCAAGTTCAAGTCTTCAAGTTCAACTTCAACTTGTCATCAAAATTCAAGACTTCACTCTTCAGACTTTTGTTTACCTTTTTACAAATGCATGCATTGCAGGCCAGAGAGAAGGAGTCGTGTTGAATAGTTGAATGTTGTGAATGTGATTGATTGTGTTGTGAATGTCAAGTGTGATGCCAAGACCCGTGGGCGCGCTCACACAACACTACATTGTAATGCTGCGCTATACGTAACTATGATCAGCTCAGCTCTGTGCGTAGCACAGAGCTGTGAATTACTGACGATCGAAATGGTGTAGCGTTTTTGCGATGAGGTGTTTTTATCACCTTTAATTATAATTTTTTTGTATTTGGTTAACCTTTTCTAGAGAACAAAAGTGCGTTTTATCTGCGCGCTACATAACTATGATCACATCTACAATGTATTGTAAATGGTCCTGATAGGACCATTTACTGCTCACAGTGGTAAAAATCTACGGGACACAATTTGAACTACAAACAGAGAGAAAAGAACAGCATATCTAAAGTAAAAAATTGCATACCTAGATTGAAGCTGATTTTATGATTTATTGTACAAAATTTCATTTTCAAAATGATAAGTCATACTTACAAAAATCGTCATATAATTCCATTTCTTTCTCTTCCTGCTCGATGTCCCATCGTAAACAAAGAAAGCCCGCCCGCAACATGAGGAGGCCGCTTATTATTGTCCAAAACAAGCCAACTCGCGATCTGCAAGCATGCCCGCCGTATCCGATTTCGGATACGCCGTATCAGAATTCGGATACGCCGTGTCAGAATTCGGATACGGTAACACGTGTGGTGTGGGAAGCTTGCGGGAAATACATGACAGTCATCCAGATAGCAGCAACACTTTCGAGAGGGATCACGACTGAGATTTTCTCAGTCTTTTTATTTTCCAAAACTGCAGATTTTCCATTTTTTTCGACATTTGAAGAATAATTTGGACCATTTTGGTAAGTTCATATAACACTTGCATCATTTTTAGGGCCAGTCATGATTGATTTTGTTGAATTTAAGATAAGAATTTTGTGTGAAATTTTGACAAACTTTTTTTGTACTGTCCCACATTGTTCCCGTATAGCGCAGCATTACAATGTAGTGTTGTGTGACTATGATCAGCTCTGTGCGTTGCACAGAGCTGTGAATTACTGACGATCGAAATGGTGTAGCGTTTTTGCGATGAGGTGTTTTTATCACCTTTAATTATAATTTTTTTGTATTTGGTTAACCTTTTCTAGAGAACAAAAGTGCGTTTTATCTGCGCGCTACATAGAAATTATATGAAAAGAATAATAACTTACCTCAAATTGATGATTAATCCCAAACGGCTTCGCACAAATATTCGAAATTGTCCTGTCGCCTCCAAAGTCATCGGCAATGCATGCTGGGATATATAGGCGAGGTTTTATTCCGGTTCCGCGCGTAAGTGGCGATCGGTTGACTAATACATATAAGCCAGGCCACTGTACTCAATGTTAACCTAACCGCCTGGCATATACATCGCTCGAAATCTTGCAGGAACATGTTTGTAGATGGGCGATGAGGTGTTTTATCCTCTTTAAGCAGATTTTTTTAAAATTTTGTTTACTTGTACTGCACCCTAAAATACCTATGTACGACGGCGCTACACAAAATTGCTATAAAAAGAATGATAACTTACCTCAAATTGATTATTTATGTCGATCGTCCTTGTTAGAATCCGGCTTTTTTTTTCGATCCGTCGGCATCGCACAGCGGGATTCTAACAAGGACAATCAACATAAATAATCAATTTGAGGTAGGTTATCATTGTTTTCATAGTAATTTTGTGTAGCGCCGTCGTACATAGGTATTTTAGGGTGCAGTACAAGTAGAGTGTCTGGTACATTTTTGTAACTTCTAAAATACTTGCTTAAATTTTGAAATTTTTGCGTCATCATGTAGACTATTGTTAAAAAATAAGATTTGGAAATTTGTGTGACCTTACCTTTTCTACTTTAGTAGCAATTAAGATATTCCTGTGACTGTTTTTTCTTACCACCGTGCAGAAAATATGGGCAAAAACATGGTACGCGAAGCCACAAAATCTCTGCACAAAATTCCATTCAGCGCACTGTGCAGTGGGCGGAGCGTACAGTGCGCTCGTTACTAAGACTTGGTGCAAAGCTCATTAGCATATAGCGCGAGCGGCCTCTCTTCCCCTTGCAATCGTGCGCAATGCATGTCAATAAACTACGCTGTATTACGGAAGTGATATGCACGCCGATTGGAAGGCGCATTTGGCAAATTATGGCGTGAACGTATTTCGGAAAACGGCCGTCTATACATTTTCTCCGTAAGAGCCGCTTGGCGTATAGAGGGCAAATGCGTGTTCATAAACCGTGATGCATTACGGAAGCGGAATACACCGCAGTGTATGTAGTCTATTACGTATCGGGCCTGTTGTCGCGCGAACATGTATTCCAGCAAATCGGCACTCTATAGACATTTTTGCTTTATGCAACTGAAACAAGAGATCGTTTGTTTTCATCGACACATGTGAGAAAGTACCTGTAGCTGTCCACTACCTGCATCATCTTTCACTCAAAATATCTCCTGCATGCTAACTAGGACTAGACTGAGAGCTATATTGCTATCTCTAGATAAAAGTAAGTCACAATCGCATGTTTTATTACAATGGCCTGTAGTTAACTGACTGTCTTACGTTGACGTATATTTTTCTCCGTGTGAGCCGCTTGGCGCACGATGATGATGATGGGGACCGGGGTGGAGTATACACCCCCGTACTTACGGTTGGCTTCGTTGGAGCGGAGGCCTGATGAGGCCTGAGGTGGAAACAACAGTCACTGATTTCGGCTGTTCCTTGCATGCTAGATTTGTTTCATATTTGTTTTAATGTACGTTTTTCTTCATGCTGAGAGTGAGAATGAACTTGTACTAATACACAATTCTGCTTTGATTAGACTAGCTATGATTCATTTGATGTACCATGTTTTCTTGGCTTTGATGCGCCATGTTTTTCTTGGTTAATTTACATGATCAGATGATTTACCATGTTTACACATAATATATGTTAATAATTTAACACCTGTTTTTTTTTTACATTTCATTCCAGGACACGGCCCCTTTCTACGTTCTACAAGTTATACAAGTATTGAGAAAGCCAATACAGCACACACCCTTGGGTAATGATCTTACAATTTGATAGTAACTGCAGTCTCGTGGTCATGGAGGGGGTGGACTGGTTTGTTGGAGATCGATTTGACAACAGTAACAAAAAGAAAAACATACTGTGTGTCCCCTCCAAGGAGTGTTTGTGCCCCATGTCAGTCCGACAACGCTGCACTTGTGAACATATGAATATTTATCCAATTCATATTTATGACGTAATTGGAGAGTATATAATTATACCAATAGCTTGTGTGTGTCTATTGTTAAACTAAATTTTGCTTCATTCTTTTTTCTAAAGAAAATATTAGATGTTTAAATACGATGTCAATAACAAGAAACGCTGGTCGAAGCAGCACTTTTGATTTAGATTGTATTTTGAATGAAATAAACTATGTGCAAGAAAACAAGCAAAAATAAACACACATATACATGCATACATGTAATAGCAAATTCTGATTCAATGTAGACCATTCATTGTTTGTGCTTTTAATTGTACATGATTATAATGCGTATTTTCAGTCTTCATGCTTGACAAACGAATTTAATATTTTGCACAGGATCATGATCAAATTCTTATTTCAATAGATAATAAATTGATGCAAGAAATATTTAAATTTATTATGGAAGATATTATTAATTATGTTTGAAACTGCATGACTACAATGAACGGTACCAATAAGTGGATTGAACTTATCTACGTTGCTGTATCACCCAGTAGGACTATATTTGACCCATTTGTGGCGCTCATAGAGTCGGCATCATAAATGTTGCTTTCATCGACCCGATCTTGAAGTATCACAATTGAGTGAAAACGTACATGTAGTTACAAGTTCTTAAATGATATGTGAAATTTAATATTATGTACAGGCATGATAAGTAATAATTTATGTGTAACATGATAAGTAATCATTTATTTTAAAAGTATGATTCATAGTTCTGCTCAAGTACAATTTTATTCATATCTACTAGTTCCAAAAATAATGCTTTTGAGCCACCAGATAACCAGTAACTGGTAAGATGCGTGGTTTCGTTATCAAAGTTTCCACTGTATTATGATGACGTAACATGTATGATTATGTAGCATAGAAAGTTTTTACAAACATGTGAATGTATGGAGCGAAACTTACGGGACTCTCTTGATGCGATTGAAGTTGGCACAGAGAAAGGAACTGGTATGTAGGCATCATCATCGTGATATTCGGGCTGGTTCGTGTTGATGAAATCCGATGCAAGGTAAGTAATTTATTATTAACTTAAAGTGGGAACAATACATCGAAAGCAATCTTTTGCGTCGAGATATGAAAGTGGGTTCTTGCATTTATAAATTCGACAAACAATGCTTCAAAAGCAGTCTTGGAGGTCTCGAGGCCGGCCTCGGCCTCGAGGCCGGCCTCGAGGCCGATTTTTCAGTCCTCGGCCTCGGCCTTGGCCTCGTAATGCCGTGACTCGGACTCGTCCTCGGCCTCGTAGCATGCGGCCTCGATGACTCGGGTCGAGGCCGGTTCGAGGCCGGAAGATTTCATAGAATCTGGTGAATTTAAGATTCAACATTTGCATCGGCCCGGAAGCGCGTATCAATATAAGTGTGTGTGAGTGATGATAACGTGTATATGCATGCAGTGTGCGCTACGTGCGATGCGCTAAGTCACATGTGTCACAGTGTTGCTATCGTCATGCAGTATTTTCAGTATGATTTTCGTGTGATTTGAAGATTTGTGATTTTGGAAGTAGTGAACCAAAAACGATCGTTTCAACGGAGGGCGAGGAGTAATTTATCAACCCAGAATCGGCATTTATCGAGATTTTGTTGGTAACTGATTATTATTATATTGATAACGAACGTGAACACCAATCATACACGGACAAAGAAATAAAATTGAATGATATTGTACGATATTTTCGGGAGATTCTTATAGTTATACAGCTAGCTACGCATTAAGCTAAGATGACGCCAGGCCGACCGGCGCGGCCAGGCGCGCGCGTGATGCAGGGGATTCCCGGTGAGTGTAGATCGGAGCTTGAAGTAACACCAAAATGATTGTTATCATTTTGTGCTTTTCTCAGTAAATTCCATAAGAGCACAATAAAAAAATAACAAATAATTGACTGGGAGTGTGATTACTGATAAATATTTTTCTGTCTGCAGACTACTCTGATCATTCACAATTATTTTGTTATTCCCACTCAAACTTCGAGTTTCAGTTCGAAGCCGTGGTCGTGGAAGATATTTTTTTGGTGACAAATGGAATGCCGGTGTCTTTGCCTTTCGTACCATAGCAATTATTGCATGTGGTTGTCCTGTTTTTATCGCTTGAAAATTACAATGAATGAAAGAACTTTTAAATTTAGATAACCCAAAATAAATTCAATGCAAACATAAGCGTCTACTCTTGGGAGCAGTTTGGAAGTTGCTGTAGAAGTTTCACAGAATTGAAGCCGGCGAAGTCATTGAAATAAAAATCATATAATTATATACTATGGACGTAGACTGAATCGCTGGTAGAATTATACATTATTCTGGTCTTCTGGAGCATCAGTTGACGGTTATGAAGTATAATTATAATAATTATGAATTTTTACTAAAAAGATTAACATTTCCTACAATAAAAATAATGGTGTTCACTTTGAATACAATGCAGAATTTAGGCGGAAAATATGGTTGTTTGTGTCGGAATGAGGGCGCCCTTCGATCACAATGAGGGCGCTCTACATGAAACTAATTTGAAAATGCACGATTATAATATACGTTCTTAATTATATAAACAATACATGATATATCGTACAGAAAATTGTATAAAACTAACCCTAGACAGTCCAAGGCAGAATAAATATGTTGCACCATCATATTTTTGCAATATTTCGTACATGACAGTGATGCACATTTTTTGTGATAAATATGCCATAAAACATCATATAAAGACAAACTTTTTTTTCCAGATAGACATGCTACAATCTGTATGTAAAAATGTATTATGTTTTGTTACCCATTATATGATAAAATGCTGTGGTCAGGTGTAGATGTTTTTGAAATTTGTATTGTATTGGCCTAGAGAGGGCGCCCTACTCAACAATGAGGGCGCTATTTCTAAAAAAAAAAAGAGCGAAAACGCAAGAGTAATTGATTTCGTAATTGTTGATTTGAATCAATTGTTGATTGGGTGATTGTGTTTGATTGATTGTATGATTTTAAAAGGTTTAAAATAAACAAAAAATTAAAATATGACATTATTATTTTAATTTGGTGACTCGGACTCGGACTCGGACTCGGACCATGGTGACTCGGACTCGGACTCGGACTCGGACCATGGTGACTCGGACTCGGACTCGGACTCGGACCACGGTGACTCGGACTCGGACTCGGACTCGGACCATGGTGACTCGACTACAACACTGTTCAAAAGTAGGAACATAAACACTGTTCATTCCCAGGGGGCGGGGGGGGGGGGGGGGTCTGTCCTCATTGAAAGGGGGGTATCATGCGTGACCAAGAAAACGAGTAATTAGGGTGGTTTGTTTACGATCAGGCGAGATACTCGAGTATCTCCTTTAGGGTCTCAAAATCAGGAAAAAGGGTATCTTTTTTAGGCTGATGAATTACTCGTTTAGGGTCTCAAAAAGATGAACTTCTCGTTTAGGGTCTCAAAAACTCGGCTTACTTACTTAGGGTATCAAAAATTAGTTATAACTTGCTTGGGGCTTTACAAAAAATTGATTACTTGCTTAGGGTATCAAATTACCGATAATCATACTTGCTTATAGGGTGTATTTTTTGCACCAAGCAAATACTCGTTTAGGGTGCTTTTGGCAAGTCCTTGGTCACGTATGATACCCCCCTTTCTATGAGGACAGACCCCCCGGGGATTATCCAAACGTAATTATTTTTATAACCACCGTTCTTGACCCAACCATTATGATATACACGCCCCAATCATCTTCTCCAAGTTCTCCTCAATTGCGCCCCCCCCCCCCCTCCTCCTTCGTTGTCCCACGGTCCGAAAGTAATGCATCCGAAGTTGAGTTAAACCTAACCTGAGCCTATACCCCTATACCCCTCTGTTGACCCTCACAAAGTCCAATTTATGACATTCCTTACGTATTGGTCGTCTGTGTCCTTTTTTTAATATCAATTTGTGTGTCATATAATACTCTTAATAATTGTTCCGCCCACCTCTACCACATTTAAATTTGTTTGGAGTCACGGTTTTCACCAGCTATATCCCTTCCTTCTCATCCCAAAATTTACTACATGTATTTCCGTTTGTCATCACTCCTATAGGCCCCGTTGCTGAAAGAGATACAATCGATTGTAAGTTACGATCGCAAGTCAGAAAACTTACGCGGCACATAATAACCACAGACAAAACACAAACATATTGGATCTGACAGTCTTTTAATTTAATCCATTTCATGTTGTTTTATTAGTTCAATGGTAAATAAAGGGAATGTATTTTATTAGTGTACTAGGAAAGACATAAACAATAAAAAGATAATACGCTAAGCATATTAATACATGACTATGTTATAAAACATAATTTTATGTTAACAAATCAGAAGTTTCCGAACCATATAAATAAATGAATATCTTCCGATTCAAATAATAACAAACGTTGATTTGAAATCATCAAGAGATAGCCACTCTGCTGGCTCTCACTCCCAGTCTCCCACCTATTCCTCTTTCTCAGAATTAGAGTCATGAATGTATCGATATATTCTGTGGAAAATAAACAAGAAAGTCAGCATGTTATTACCCACGCCGATGAAATCGGCAGGGGGTTATGTAAAGGGTTCCGTATGTTTGTTTTTTTTTTTTTTTTTTTGTTTGTTTGTTTGTGTACAAGATAACTAGAGAACGGGGTGAACGGATTTGCACCAAATTTTCAGGGAATGTTTGGATAGTGACATGGAAGAATCGATTAGATTTTGGTGATGATTGGTTGACCCCTGCAAATTCTGTGGAACCTTGAAGTTTGAGTATGTATTTAATTAGGCATCGTCATTCGGCGTTACATGGCGTGCGCGCATGGGCCATATTTTTGTACACGTAGTTTGCGCGATGTTTGGCTGTGGGCAATGCAACTTCGCTATTGCAAGGGTGGAGGGATATACTATTTTTCCAAATGTAATGCGGTCAAACAGCTGATTGAACCACGTACGTAATATGCATGTGAAGTATACACAAGAGATGCTTGCGATGATTATAGATCCGGTTCGTGTTTTGAATCGAGAAACTCGACCAATTTCAACCTCCGTAAGTCATTTTTTGCCGCATTTTCGCAGTGAACTTTGTTGAAATCTCAAATTTTCGAGCAATCGGAAGTAGGGTGCACTTTGGAAACTTACATTTTTGGATGATTCAGGTGTTTTTATTGTCAATAATTTTGTACACTGCCTCGCCATGGGGCTGCCGCGCCGCAAGCAAGCGGCCTACACCCTGGCCTAGGCATTTTCACCAAATCGTGCCTAAAACGCGCTGGTTAGCCTGCGGTAAGCAAAACAGGGTTGAGGCCGACGAAGGGGTAGAACAGGGCTAATGGGAGGCGTGGGTATGCTGACTTTGTCGGCCTTCTAGTTAAATTTGAGATAATTGCTTGACCATGAACGACTCACTCAAATAGGTTTATAAGCTTTCCAAAATGATTGCTTTATGCTTAAAGAATAATTCATGAATACATATGAACACGCTTGAACCAGTTGGAGATAATGTTACTTCAAAACATAACTGATGTAGTTTAAAGTATAGTTAGTACACAATCATAATTTCATATACTTACACACAAATTACGAGATCGTGAGTAAACAAAGAAAGTGTCTTTGAACTTTTGTTCATGAATATTCATATTCATTATAGCATACACATTATATTCACACACATTATGATACACATAATCAATGCACACACTGAAGTACACATGCACAGCCAGTGTTCGCGCCAAGCTGACATGTGATCATTATCATCATGAATATTCAACAAAGGGCTCGCGTATATGCGCGTAATGCGCTGCATAGCGTGGTAACGACGCGCTGTATCTAAGCGGGGCGGGGTGTGTAACCTAGAGATGCCAAATTGTAGTCCCTCCCCTGGTTCGGCTGAACCCGTTGCTAGGATGACAGTGGCGCATACAACGTATTTCTGCGGGTGGATCTCGTGGGATCTGCGAAAAAATATGCAAATATTCAGAATCTGGAGGAAATGTACTTTCGGACCATATGCATATGAATATTGAAACTCGTTGAAATGCCCTAGAAATTCACTATTAACGGACTATATCGGAAAATACCCAAGGAAATAACGTTCTCAGTAACTTCATAGTATGGTCATCAGAATGAGAAGTGGATTATCTTTCGTTTGATACCAAAATCAAGGGGATTGGACAATCAGATCCGCCCGCAGAAATGTGAGAAAGATGAATTTAGGCCAAAAAAGCGTGACCGATTCTGGAGATTTGGGGAGGCGCGCGATGCGTAGTCCCGTGCATTGAGGTGAGTGCCATGTCGCCGTACGTTCACTTTTTCAGTGACGCATTTTCACTCGATATTACTCATTTTAAACGAACCATATATCCAAATTCGATGAATAATGATATTGCCGTAGGAAATAAACATGACATTCGTACTACATGACTTAAATTGGTGTTAGAAATGTAAAAACGGGTAAAAATTGGTGAGAATCATGGAGTCTTTTTTCTACTTGGTGTGGGGAATACGTGTGGGTAGACAAATCGCCGCGCGTATCAGACACCCTAGTACAAGTAAACAAAATTTAAAAAAAATCTGCTTAAAGAGGATAAAACACCTCATCGCCCATCTACAAACATGTTCCTGCAAGATTTTGAGCGATGTACCGTAAAACTCCGTGTATAAGACGCACTCGTGTATAAAACGCACCCCCAACTTTCTATTTAAAAAAAAAAAAAAAAAAAAAAAACTTTTTTTTTTTTTTTTTTTTTTTTTTTTAGAATATTTTTTTTTTCATGAATATTCATATATTCATGAGGTAGCAATGCTCATTAAATATGCAAAATACTAAATTCATTAATAACTTTTTTGTTGAGAAAAATGTATAACCACTGTTTAGAAAATTGAATATTAAATGAGTGCTGCTACTCATGAATATCTGAATATTCAATTAGTAGCAGTGTTACTGCTTAAAAACTTGCATTTTGTTTGGCTAACCACTATAATTTATGTAGGAAAAAGGTATATTTTGATAAATTTTCCCCCTTATATCAAGCTCTTGTCATGCCCTAGACCAGTTTAATATGCATTAAACATGACTACCGGGTGTCCCAAAAAAAAATTTCTAAAAAAAAAAATTTTTTTTTTTTTTTTTTTTTTTGGCTGTACCTGTGTATAAGACGCACCCCCCACTTTGAAAATTTTCCGACGGAAAAAAAGTGCGTCTTATACACGGAGTTTTACGGTATATGCCAGGCGGTTAGGTTAACATTGAGTACAGTGGCCTGGCTTATATGGCTCGTACGCCAAAGTTTGACCTGCGACCTCACGCATGCGCACTGTGGACACAAATTCGGATACCATTTTGGAATTTTTGCTTCTTACCACAATCTGGACGATAAAAACCTAATTTTGTGAATAAATACACCGAATGGAGCCTCATGTATCAAGACAGTGGACCATTGATGTCCATGGATAACATCCGTCGTAAGTATAAAACCAGATATAAATTGTATAGTATCTTATATACTATTTTTACCAATAATTGTTACGAGCGATACACCTAACACACACTTCAATATGCCAGGCTCTGTGCTACGCACAGAGCCTGGTTAGGTTACGCGCTACATAGAAATTATATGAAAAGAATAATAACTTACCTCAAATTGATGATTAATCCCAAACGGCTTCGCACAAATATTCAAAATTGTCCTGTCGCCTCCAAAGTCATCGGCAATGCATGCTGGATATATAGGCGAGGTTTTATTCCGGTTCCGCGCGTAAGTGGCGATCGGTTGACTAATACATATAAGCCAGGCCACTGTACTCAATGTTAACCTAACCGCCTGGCATATACATCGCTCGAAATCGCACATCTTGGCTCGTACGCCAAAGTTTGACCTGCGACCTCACGCATGCGCACTGTGGACACAAATTCGGATACCATTTTGGAATTTTTGCTTCTTACCACAATCTGGACGATAAAAACCTAATTTTGTGAATAAATACACCGAATGGAGCCTCATGTATCAAGACAGTGGACCATTGATGTCCATGGATAACATCCGTCGTAAGTATAAAACCAGATATAAATTGTATAGTATCTTATATACTATTTTTACCAATAATTGTTACGAGCGATACACCTAACACACACTTCAATATGCCAGGCTCTGTGCTACGCACAGAGCCTGGTTAGGTTACGCGCTACATAGAAATTATATGAAAAGAATAATAACTTACCTCAAATTGATGATTAATCCCAAACGGCTTCGCACAAATATTCAAAATTGTCCTGTCGCCTCCAAAGTCATCGGCAATGCATGCTGGGATATATAGGCGAGGTTTTATTCCGGTTCCGCGCGTAAGTGGCGATCGGTTGACTAATACATATAAGCCAGGCCACTGTACTCAATGTTAACCTAACCGCCTGGCATATACATCGCTCGAAATCGCACATCTTGGCTCGTACGCCAAAGTTTGACCTGCGACCTCACGCATGCGCACTGTGGACACAAATTCGGATACCATTTTGGAATTTTTGCTTCTTACCACAATCTGGACGATAAAAACCTAATTTTGTGAATAAATACACCGAATGGAGCCTCATGTATCAAGACAGTGGACCATTGATGTCCATGGATAACATCCGTCGTAAGTATAAAACCAGATATAAATTGTATAGTATCTTATATACTATTTTTACCAATAATTGTTACGAGCGGTACACCTAACACACACTTCAATATGCCAGGCTCTGTGCTACGCACAGAGCCTGGTTAGGTTACGCTATACGGGAACAATGTGGGACAGTACAAAAAAAGTTTGTCAAAATTTCACACAAAATTCTTATCTTAAATTCAACAAAATCAATCATGACTGGCCCTAAAAATGATACAAGTGTTATATGAACTTACCAAAATGGTCCAAATTATTCTTCAAATGTCGAAAAAAATGGAAAATCTGCAGTTTTGGAAAATAAAAAGACTGAGAAAATCTCAGTCGTGATCCCTCTCGAAAGTGTTGCTGCTATCTGGATGACTGTCATGTATTTCCCGCAAGCTTCCCACACCACACGTGTTACCGTATCCGAATTCTGACACGGCGTATCCGAATTCTGATACGGCGTATCCGAAATCGGATACGGCGGGCATGCTTGCAGATCGCGAGTTGGCTTGTTTTGGACAATAATAAGCGGCCTCCGCATGTTGCGGGCGGGCTTTCTTTGTTTACGATGGGACATGAGCAGGAAGAGAAAGAAATGGAACTTATATGACGATTTTTGTAAGTATGACTTATCATTTTGAAAATGAAATTTTGTACAATAAATCATAAAATCAGCTTCAATCTAGGTATGCAATTTTTTACTTTAGATATGCTGTTCTTTTCTCTCTGTTTGTAGTTCAAATTGTGTCCCGTAGATTTTTACCACTGTGAGCAGTAAATGGTCCTATCAGGACCATTTACAATACATTGTAGATGTGGGCGCGCTTTGGCTCATCCCATACCTGTACTGTCATGTATAAAATACTTTGTATGTTACACATGACCCCACACACTTCGTGGTGCCTTTGTTCTATCCCGGTAGCGTCCGGTCGTAACCATTAACAACTCATTGTCAACTGGGTCAAAGTGAATTCGCTCACACCCCTCGAACAATCAATTGCCCCGCCGAGCGAAAAAATAACGCACTACGTCAATGTGATTCTGTATGCTAAGCACAAACGGTATAAGTGGTGGTGCTGGTGGCTCATCCCCATTACATGTGGGTACCTATAGGCTATACAGGTACCCACATCCCCACCTACATCAAAACGTAAGGTAGGGTTTCTCCCCGTTCATTCATTCCACTTATGACATGACATTTGTAATCTATAAGGTGAAATTAAATCATTGAAAGATGTGTTTTTGATACTTACCCACTTTTCTTGCTATGAATCAGCCAATATTTCACGTTCATTTGCCATGCAGTCGCGTCGAGCGCTGATCATCGCACACGCTTGCGACGGAAGTACCGTGAAAAGTGTGTTGCTGAAATGACCTTTCGTTAGGTAGTCTTCGTCCAGCCATGAATTGATACGTTGTAAATTACTTACGCACATTATTGTATGCCTGTCAAATCGGAAATAAAGTGTGTGCCACTGAGTGCGCTTGAGATGAAACTACTGTATTTTGCTTGCGAATTGTTGTTTTTCAAACTTTTAAAGAATATGGATTTAAAAATTGTAACGACTGATTTTTGAATAGAATTAAATAAAATACGATGGAATATATTTATTTTTTATGAAAAAACGTACACACATTAAATTAAATTATACATTTTTACTTTGCAGTTTTAACAGTTGATGATGAGCCTTGCTTCCGACCAAAACAAGTTCGTATGATTGATGACGTAATACAATTTGTGCTAGCTACACGGTGAACGCCATTATTACGTGTGCGGTGATGCTGGATTGACGTGCAGTTCAGGACCAACGAACAAAATTGTAGCCCATTTCAATTTAGCTAGGGGCAACGTGACGCCTCCAAATGGAGGATTTTAAACCTGTCATCTAGCACGATCTGCAAAGTTAGGTGAGAAAATAAAAAAACACACAGTGATTAATTTAACGTCATATACAGTCCTACAAAAAAAACGGGGGTTAGTGAAGTCACTACTGCTATACGGCAGTGTGACTTTTGGGCATACTTGGGCATACTTGGCCATACAGTTTCCCATTCGCTAGTGTACATCGCAACGCAGGCGTGCTTTGGCTTGCCTTTGGTTAGGGAGAACGACAGAATACCGCAATCACGCATTTGTATCTGCTAACACGCAAAATTTTGATACGAAAAACCTTCGGTAAAATGAATATTTTTCAATATTTTACCTTGAACTTGGTATCTTCTTGCAGCTTAATACTTCCTTGTTCTGGATATGACATTAGTTTTTCCTAAATCGATGTTTAAGACCCTTAAAAGTCCATCTGAATGCACACTGAGTTGGCCGACTTTCCGGGAGCGTTTGCACTGGATGACGGCATTTTATTTCACACGGACTAAAACCGTCCCAATTTGATGTTAGCTACGGGGTTCGTAAACTCCCTCTACGTTGAATTTGAGGCCATTTTCGTATACCTCAGAGTCTGATCTTTCGAATGACACCAAATTCGCCGGAATTATTTGGAATTTTCACCTTGCAAATTGATTTTTTTGAAGGATTGTTTTGCTGACATTTTTGCATCGATTTTCGGCACAAAAATTCGACGAAAAATCGTTTAAAACTGGAGGAAGGAATCTGAAAAAGGTATGGAAAAGTAGTATTTTATGAAAGTGTGTTGATTTCTCTACACATTGAAATACATTACTATGGGAGTAGTAATAGCGCTAAGCTGCGATCATCCAATGTAAACAAATTGCCCACGTACTGATTTTGATATTTTTGGCCATGTTGAGGCATGCGTTTTCTATTAATAGCGCTGGGGCACGCACAGAGCATAGTTACCGTCCGTCGCCTGAAACTGGCAGAACCAAACTTTGTACCTTCTACCTCTAAAATTGGAATATCTCCACTAATATTGAAGCTAATAAGTTGATTTAAGCACCATTATTTTTCTCACTTTACAAGCTTTCCAATGATATTAAGTTTGTTGAGGTTCCTTCAACAAATCCAAAAGTCACCGAACTCCCTACTTTGGTAGAGAGCGTGTGACGTGAAGTTTGCCTACTGACCTGTACCAGTACCAATAATCAATATCATGACATAACAATAATTAATTAATAAGACTGAGCTGAGCCTGAGGTGTAATACAAATAGACTAATCAAAGTGGATGGATCGATACCACCCTAAGACCAATGCCATATAGAAAGCACAGTAAACAAATTTGTGAGATTTACCAAAAATGTAAAACTATCTCGAGTCTAGCTATAATAAAGTATTATCTCACCAAATTAATCAACTGTGGATAGTAGGAGGGTAGAATTAAACACAATTTGAAACTTACATTGAGCCTTCTGATGTAAAAAGTACTTTTAATTCCTATTTGAGACATACTGATCTTCAGTTCAGTGGGAAGAGTGGATCTCCTCAAAGCTGTACTGCCCTCTAAATACAAAAGTAGACCAGTTGTTTACATGTTTAGGCTTCTTCCCAGTAAAATTCCTCCTGAAACTACAATAATAATGATACGATTACAATGGAAGCCAGTGCCAAGAAGGATTACACAATTTATGTTGTGTCTGCAAAGTGTGAATAGATAGCATTTCAATAGTTGTCTGGACAGGACGTCATTAGCTTTTGTATTGTATTCCAAAGTATAACAATGAATGTAGGTCAATTTGTGACTCTAAGGAATTCTTTACAACCAGCTTTGAACTACTTAGAAGTTTAACAGCTAACAAAGCCAAACAGACCATTATTTAATGTCAGCATCAAATTGGACAATAGTGTGAAAAACATCTAGTTTGAGGCTAGGAAGACAGGGATTTCCCCAGTGTTTTCTTGGACAATGAGGGCAGGTTTCACTAACATGTTTTTTTTACAGGCAATGGAGTAAGGGGTTAATGCAGTATATGCAGTTAACCCCTTGTCTTGTAGGGGTGGATCGATACTGTGTTTGAATAATGATGAAGCTTCTCAAAGCGTTTTTAATTAACGTGCTCCATCATCATCATGACTCATGAATGTGTTCAATATTAACATACAATTCATTTTCGTTCGACCTTCCTTTACCTTTAGAAAGGCTAATTCCATGTTCATCTGTACTTTGAATTAATCCTTTCAAGTTTCAATCTGAGTTGAAAAGTTGTTCGTACATCTTTACAGGCTTTTTGACTTGGTGTCATTTAAAATGCACTAAGTCTTTATTTTGTATTATGTATTTTTTTGTTTACCTTTCTTTCAACTCTTCAGACGAATGTCTTTATTCAGCATTGATAATTTTTTGAATAATTGAAAACAAATAAATGCTTTAGTCAGATTATATTTCAATTCCTCCATGTAAGTTCAGCCGTGTGATAAATTCAAAAATAAAATGTTTGACCATGATGATTCAATAAGCTACAGTAGTGCTTTAGCAAGCAATTTGTCAAATAGAAAACCAAGGTTTAAAAGGGAAATCCACTCTGGAAAATGGATCCACAGAGCTGCCAACCATTCCTATTTTGCCAGAAATGTTCCTTTTTAAAAACATAATTATTGCATGCATTCCTTTTTACTTTGTAATCCTATTTTCTATTTGTATTGAACCAGAAATACTCATGACGACTGTCTTGTTGAACACAGCATTGTCTGTGATACTTCACTGTTTCTTATATATTCATTGCATACTTCATTTTCAAATAAGTTTCATTTACACAAATTTTTTTTTGTTCTTCTAATTCCTTTATTTTTGCCATCTATGCTTTGGGTACCTTTTTTCTGTTCTGCATGGTTGGCAGCTCTGGATACAAGTAGAACTGTATCTTAGGCAAGTATTTACCGAACAGCTTGAATTACGAGAAGTTATCAAGCACATTGTACGGCAATACTCTTGGAGAATGATGCACTTATTGGAAGAAGAAGGAATTACCAGACAGGAAATTATGTTAAGGCGTTTTTAAATGCACATTCTTTAGATGTGCATCTGTGGCAGCCCACAATGTCAATGGCATTTTGTATACAAAAGTTACATGTACATGTTTGATAAAATTTTACAATAAACATTTTGAGTCGGGGAGAGGCTTTGTTTAAAGGGGACCACCAGGCAAAGGACAACACATTATTATATGTTTTGGTACCGTTTTGTGATATCAAATAGATACCCAACATTTTGAAAAGGGTTGTGTAATTCATAAACAAAGCAATTAATTTCCACCACTTACGGAACCACGGCTATCTCCTGGTTCCACACGGGCCAGGCATTTGCGAGTGCGCCAATGCAATTCACGCGTACGTCAATAGAATCCCGGATGTTTCGTTCGCTCTGCATAGAGCGCCGCTAGCATAATAGTCTGCGCATTCAGACCGCATGACCGCATCGCTGAGAATGGTGATGCGTTTTCCAATTATATATTTTTTCTGAAAACATATTTTTGTAAACTTATTGAAGGAATGGAATACTAAAGATGTTTCCTTTCTATAATAAGATTATTATTTTGGGATGGTGGTACCCTTTAAGTTGGAAGGGCTTACAAGTAAATTGATTAGGAAGAAACAGTATATTTTGGAATTAATTTTACAGCAATGACAAGTTTTGTCCTCTTTTTGAAAAACTTGTCATCTTTTGAACTTGTTAGGTTATACGTATATCATACGTATTTATAACCTATTGATTTCGTTAGAAGTTTTATTATTCCTCCGATTTTGTTCGTCGCATATCTCAAGATCAGATGAATCAATCGTCATGAAACATCACATCATGATAGATCATCCTCTGACTTAGTGCAAGAAACTCATTTCAATGTCGTCACATCACTGTGACGTCATCAGGACGCCATTTTTAAAAATTTTAATAATCATCATATCTCAGTCATGAAATATCAATTTCAATTCAAATTTCGCATCAATATTGATCAGGTCAATCGTCATCTTTTAAGCTCATGCGCATGCAATTACACTCGGAGACGCGCGCGTACGCGTCCGTCAAATGAAAAAAATGTCAAAAAATGTTCAAAACCCTAACCCGAGTAATTTACTATATGTTTCAGACAATTTTAAGCGTTTCAAAAAATTCCGTGCGTGCGCGTCGGCGCGCGCGTATTTGCGCGCGTAACGCAAATGAAGAGGAAAAATGTCGTTTTTTCACATGTTTTGCAATCCTTATACATTCCTCAATGTACCCTATCAATTTGAGCCATTTTTGACTCATAATAACGGAGTACGCGCGCGCGCGTCAAAATTACGCGCGTACGCAAATTGACAAAATATGGTAAAAAACATCCTTTTTTTATTCGGCCATAACTTTTTGAAAAGTCCACAAATACCCAATTTTCTTTTAATATTCGGATAGATTATGAGTTGTAAATTTATAACGAATTCATACCTCAATTATGCCGAGTAAATGTTATAACGTCATTATATTGAGGTTTAAAGTTGAAAATGCGAATATTAATCTATTAGATTATGAGTTGTAAATACGAATTCATACCTCAATTATGCCGAGTAAATGTTATAACGTCATTATATTGAGGTTTAAAGTTGAAAATGCGAATATTAATCTATTTTAATCGATTTTGAAATCGATCACAAGCGGACTATTGACCATATCTCGCTTATTTTCCATCAATTTTCTCCCAAATTTTTATATATCGTAGCTGATGTCCTGTTTCTATTCGCAATCTTTTCACAAAAATTCGTTATGCTAACTGGATCCTGATGAATTATTTGATTGTAAATAAGAGTCCAAATCTGATAAAAATTCAGGTTTAGCCAAAACGTATGCTTTCGACCTATAACTGCTGGAGAAATTATGCTACCAATGTGAAACTTCGCATGTAGATAGGGATTTTGCAAGCCCATCATTTCATAAGTTAACACCAAATCGCGAAAATGCATATTTCATTGACATATTTACCGTCAAAGGTCAAATAAATCAAACATGAAATTCAGCACACATGTATGGTATAATGAAAGGAAAAATGTTCATAAGATAAAGATCGGATTATGAAAAATGGCGTTAAGGATATGTAAATTAGGTTCAAAGGTCAAATAATTCACTGTTACAATGACAAATGCAGTGTGCAATCACTGATGTATCTTTCCCGATTTCCCATTTTCGTTAAGAGTTCTAATGTTGGTCTCGCGGTATAATTTGTGACACAAGATCAAAAGGGTCGTGGGGTTCGAATCCAAGGCAATATTTTTTAACTTTCTTTTTTTTTTTTTTTTTTTTTTTTTTCAGGGGGGGGGGGGAAATCTATTATTATTGATATGATGATTGAGTAGTTATTTTTGGAATCATCCTTTTATCATAATAAGTCGATATGTATAACCTTAATTCGTCAAAAGTGACGAATTCAACATCTAGTTACATTTGAATTTGTGTTCAGTGATTTTTCCACTATCCCCATGCCGAAATTCAGGTAGATCTCGGAGGTGGGTCACGAAAGTCAAGAAATAAGGCGATTTTCACTGTTCAATTTTCACCAGTCGGACAAGTAAAATAAGTTGTAGTGGCCCAAAATCGTTATCTGGTGGCCCCAAACAAAGAAAAAACATTTAGAAGTACATGTACATATATTTTGGTTTCTAATTAAAGCCAAATAACAGTTTTGGGAAACGCCCCACCCACAAAAAAAAAAAAAATAAATAAAAAATAGGCTTTTAATGTACCGTGTGAATATCATAACTCATCAGATTTTGACAAAAACTGCTTTAAAATTGATATTTTTGAGCAATGAAATGTTAAAAATTAAAAAAATCTTTTGACAAATTACAAATGCATAATACGCTGCATGCAAAAGCTATGCAAGTGCACATACGCACGGCATGCAGGCTTGTTGACTGTATAGCCACCAATACCCAGCCCGGTGTAGAGGGGCGGACAGGCAATGAATTTAGGCCCAATCTCTATGGCGTGCTTGCGCCGTGCATGGAAGTTTCAACTGATATTTTTGCATTTAATGTTACTAAGGTTTGGATTTTACCACACTTAAGCCTTTAAAAAAATACTATTCCAAAAAATTGTGATCAATTAGTTTGGCCTATTGATGCCTTTGGTAACTTTCACAATATGTTATTTGGCTTTAAATGGATAATTAAGTATTGGTAAAGAGAGTACAGTTTTGGTCAAACTGAATTTTAGTAACCAAAACATGCACCATTACATTACAAATTAAATCCACCATGCTTGAAATGTATACAAAATCATAAACTACTAAGTAAACAGCCTGTTATCAATTTTTAAAAAAGCTGTTAAACCTCAAGAGGGCGCTCTCTAAAAACCCATTGTTTTCAACCATTTTTAATAAAAAATTGTGCATTTGTTGAAATCATTATTAAAGAGAGATCATCAACAAATATTTAAAAACATCTTTTTGTTAATTTTTTAGGAAAAAAAAAACGGCTGGTTCAAAATTAGTGAATTATTGTGGGGCCCCACAATAATTACAAATGGATTTCAGCCGTCTCTGAACTGATTTTGATCAAATAAAGTTTATTCTGTCATTAAAATGGTATGCTCTTTCAAATGTAATACTCAGTTTTTCACTATCTGACCTTTTTGTTGTGTGTAGTGCCCTCTATACCAAAATTCCTTTAAGCCTAATAGAATTTGGATATGAAATTTGGTTGTCCGAAGCTAATTTTTACTATGTGACCTTTTTGTTTTGTGTAGCGCCCTCTATACCAAAATTCCTTTAAGCCTAATAGAATTTGGATATGAAATTTGGTTGTCCGAAGCTAATTTTTAGTGGCCCGGGGCCAGCGGGCCTGTGCTGCCTTATTTCTAGCACAGATTAGTATAGAGGATGTGCCTTAGAAAAAGAAAAAGAAAAAAAATTTCACCCCCCCCCCCCTCACCAAATAAGTAAGTTTGTGATGTGCCGCTGTGTGTCATAATGGATTTCCCAATGGATAATGCACAGTGAGTCATGCTATGACAAATACCAAACCTGTGTGAGACTTTGATGATTCTATTTGGTATAGATCCTAGTATCTGACTCATTTCAATGAAAGTTATTCATAATAAGTAATCTGAGTGAGATTGAATGTACAAAATGTAGCATAATCTGTATGTAAAGTTAACATTGGGGCTCCAATCATTTTTTTCTGACATGGCCCAGTTGGGCGAGTAAAATTAATTTTCATAAAGTTACAGGGCCAGACACTAGCACTTGCCCGCCTCCCTCGGACAAGTAAAACTTTGTGTCGGGCAAGTAAAATGTTGTAAATGGTCTTGTTTGGTTGCCCAGTCGGGCAACTGATATTTATTTATATCAAATTACATTTGAATTTCATCTAGAAGTAAATGGGCAAGTTAATTTTCTCTTTGGGCAAGTAAAATGATTTTACTAAAATGATTTTACTTGCCCAAATGGGCCAATAGAGAAATGAGTTAGTGTGGTTGCTTTGCCTTTTAATTATTTTTTTCCCGTTGCCCAAACCATCATTTACTTGCCCTAGTAACTAAATTCACCCTTTTTTCTCAGTTGGCCCTGTCAGGAAAATGAAAACTAGATTTTATCAACATTATTGTTGACTCCAAAGTAACCCAAATTACAAAATGTAGGTGGCTGATAAAGCAAACCAAAAAAAAAAAGACAAGAAATTCACAGTGCTCGTGATTTTGGTGAATAAAACCATGTACATTCCTTTTTTTACAAAGTTCTTCCTTTCCACCGACACATATGAATTATAATCTTGCAATTGGATTTAATGTTGTAATTTGCTTGCCAAGTATTTATTTCATGTTTCTGTAGTCAATTGTCCCAATACATTAACATGTGTTACAGATATTACATTTGAATAAATCTGAATCTGATGATCTGATTATTACCATTTGGCATTCAATGTAAATTTCCAAAGCATCACCAGGGAAAAGTAACTACATTGAAGTTGAACATGCAGTGCAGCCTAAGGGGTCTAATTTGCATTGTAATTACGGATACTTGTGCTGTATCCTAATATGAGTAATATCCCAAGGGAATTGCCCAGAATTTGATGAATTTTTCATTAAATATTCACATGATTACATGTACAATAAGTGACTGAATCATAATTACGTTGGCACTGAGTGAGTCATCTGTGCCATATTTGGGAGATCTCTCAGTTCTGCATATTTCTAAGATGTACAGAAGGTGATTTTCTTTTGTTTGTGTGAATATAATGAATATTATTTAATTTGTTTCATTTCATTTTTACCACAGCGGCACACTGCCGCCATATGGCTATTATTCAGCGTGGCAATGCATGTATACATGTAGATAGATAACACAAATTTGCAATAATAAAAAGAAACATAACATTTATTATTTTATAGATTTTTACATGGTTTTGAGTTTTTGCCATACAAAAAGGAGAAAGTCCATACAAGCCCTACATATAATTTACTATCACTGGCAAATACTGTGAACTAAATGTATGCAGAATATCAGATTCAATGGCCAATATTCTAATTGTCATTATATTGCGATGAAATTGAATGCTGTATATCTGGTATACACCTACATGTAGATAGTGCAGTACAATTATTATGCACTGGCGTATTACATAAATACCTATTGTTCAAAGGGGAACAAATGGATGGGTCACACTTTCTGAATAATAGGTATCTCTTGCAGCTATGCCCTGGTATATTCACAAGCTATATACAATAACAAGCCTACACACTAACTTTGTTCTAGTACTGGCCCGTTCAGGCAAGTAAAATCATAAATGTCTTCATTTTCCTTGCCCCAATAGAGTACAGAAGCCATGACGTCATACAAACACTTTTTTAGTATTTTCAAATTTGGACTTCATTTTCAGAAAGAGCATAACAAATAATGTCCAAATACCGAAAATCAAAGGAATAGGTTACGTATTGGCTGAGATATGCCCATCCAAATGAATTTTACTTCAATGGGCAATCAGTGTTATAATGCACTGGTTCCTAAATTTAGGAACCAGTGCACTATAAGTATAACACTGATTGCCCATTGACCAAAAAAATCATTCGGATGGGCATATCTTGGCCAGTACGTAACCTATTCCTTTGATTTTCGGTATTTGGACATTATTTGTTATGCTCTTTCTGAAAATGAAGTCCAAATTTGAAAATTCAAAAAAAAATGTTTATGACATCATTTATGACATCACACTTCACCACTCTATATAACATTTACTTGTCCTCTTACTTCTAGAGGAGATTTACACATGAATATGAACTTACATTTTTCTCTTGCAGTTGAGCAATTATTTAGTTGCCCGATCGGGCAAGCAAACTAGACCATTTATGACATTTTACTTGCCCAACATTAGTTTCTACTTGCCCCTGGCAAGTGGGCAAGTGCTAGTGTCAAGCCCTGCAATAGGTATCACTTACAGGGGTATATGCCCATGGTAATGTGATGACACACGCAGTACCCCGGGGTACCGTTGTACCCCGGTATCCCGCGCTGTGTAGCGCCATCTTGCGTCCAAACGTACCGCAGCTATTGCGTTGTGCATGTAGTGCAGCGCGCGATTGTATGCACGCAATACCCACAGTACAGCCCTAAAAATTAAATAAATAATTAAACAAAATGGCGGATTTTCGTCTGGTACACCGGGGTACCGTTTATGTCATCATGTATAATGTATTCACAAGCTATAGTGATAGTGTACATACATGTAATATTATTAATGTATGAATGACTTCTATTCAATAGTGTGTGGAGAGATCTGTTCTGGATGCATGATTTCTAAGTACAAGCGTCCACACTAACTTTTTTCTCTACTGGCCCGTTCGGGGAAAGTAAGACCATTTAAATGTTTAAATCTCACTTGCCAGCTTTCTTCTATACATGAGATTTACATGTAAAGAATTACATGTTTCTCGTGTAATTGAATAGAAATGTTAGTTGCCCAATTGGGCAACCATTTAATAGACCATAATGAAATTTGACTTGCCCGACATAATGTCTTACTTGCCCCGTGCAATCAGGCAAGTGCTAGTGTAGAGCCTTGGACTCAAATAGATTTTCGATCATGTCGCTTTTACTGTCAAGTACAAGACATTGTCTTTATACATTATATTGATGTACTCCGGGTCTTGTACATTCATTTTGAGTGTGGACAATAAAATTGTATTTACACCTTCATTAATGAAGACACTACACATGCAACAAGGGGTTGTTATTTGTGACCAGCTTTAGCAAAACCCTGTACTTGTCGGTAAAAATCAAATTGTAGATTTTCCTACCATTAGAAAGGCCTCATCACAAACTTTCATTTGATGCTTTGTTCTAACAAATTGGTAAATGATTGGCGAAGATATGATTGTTTCAATTTCAACTTTAACACACATTATGTGAACTTAAAATGCCCATTTCTTCAAAATATGAATTACCGACAAGTGCCTGGTTTTGCTGTAGCGGGTCACATTTTATTCCAGAGGACAACGTGATATCGTCCATGTATATACTTCCTTTTCTCAGATTCCTAACTTTCTTTTTTATGTGTAATTATCAATGAAGACTGTATCCTTTTGTAAACCCTAATAGTAATTATAAATTAAATGAATTTGGGGGAAATTTTAATTAACAAAATTGTGTAGCGTGCAACACACACATGTATACACTCACTCACATACTCTCTTTTCTTTACTCAGAGAGGACACTATTGTGGCTGTATAATATTAATGACTCTCATTTTTAGAGGCTTGATGTTCACGTGACTTTATGAATATATTATGCTAGACCAACAACTGGGGAATTTTCATGTTTGATCTATGCTCTGTCGTAAAAAGCTACACAACAAGCCCATGCAGTCAAGCTCATTCGCAATAACATGTACACATAATATAAATTGTACACACTTCTTCGAATAGCATCGCAAGCCATATTATACTTTATGATTTTTATCCTTTCATTTCCATGTGTAGAACCTAAGGTTTTTGAACACTAGAGAGGAAGCTTATTACGGTGCTAGCAGTCAACGTTGGAATGAACCACAACATTTCTCTGATTGTTATACCGCGACAACTGATCAGCTGAAACGATCGCAGCGTCAAGGATATCATGGCGAAAGCTAGCAAGTTTCCAGGTGAGGATTTTGAACTCTTTCTGTGCACAGTTTGTTTTTAATACCCTTTTGTTATTGTTTTGTCAGCCTATTTTTATGCAATTTGTTGTTCCAGTATTAAAGTGATTAGAGGTGTCGATTTCGGGAGTATTTCCCTCCCGGGACTCGCGATAATTTTTCGGGCAAGTCACGGGTACCCGGAATTTACCCATTTGTTGATTTCGCTATCTGCATGTCACGCCGCTGGGAAAACATGTTCATTCAAGTGACAAAAATGCAGCCTATTTATGACAAACTCGGGCGTTCAAAGAGGGAAAAAGGAAAGAAAAGAAAATGAGAGTTGGCAGATAACTTGGGCGTTCAAAAAGGGGACTTATGCTTTTTTTTTCGGGATATCGAGTATCGATTTTTGCGCCCGGGACTCAACATTTTTCGGCGGGACCCGGGTACCCGTGACTCGTCAACAGCACTAAAAGTGATCCATCTGATTCAGAAGATTTGTCCAATTTAGTGATTTAGAGACTTAGTCAGTCATGCACCCATATCATTGTAATGATTATTCTGAATGATGTGTGATAGTTTCATAAGAAAGGAACGCTATTTACTGTGTGAAAAAGGTAAACATCAGATTTTATTCCCTTGTGCCCATGGATTTTGAATACCCAATCGAAAGGTGTTCCAGAACGCTTTTTATTCAGTGACAGTCAAATATATCTCCATGATCAGGGAGCACTTGGAATTAGTGCTAGAAAAACATCACTAGAAATGTGAAACCTCTTGAGTTATTTGTTTGAATTTGACAAAGTTTCAGATTGCTTAAAGGTGCACCTGTAAAGTGTCTAACTCCACAGAAATTACATTGAGCTTCCACATTTCTCTTCTACCGATTTGTTTAGCTTATGGTATAAAGAGAAGAATAAAAAAGGGTTAGATTTTTTCAAATGCCCCTTTAGTATGAAGATATCTATCATTGATAATCATTCAGCTCAAGAGCGTCTACAGACAGTCATAAAGGTCATAAGCTTTATACTGTAATTAGTTGTAATAGCTGACGCAAATGTTCGCTTTTTTAACCAGGAAAGCAGTGTTCTTTTTCAATGAAACTTTCACACATCATTCAGACATATCTCACAATGATTTTGGTATAGGATTGAAGTATCAAATGTCATTTTGGGCAATATCTTTAATGCATATTTCTCTTGTCCTTGACAGCGACGTACGACTGGGATGAATATCTGCGGGAGTCCGGTGCTACATGTGCCCCACAGCCATGCTTCAAACAGGTAAACAGGCCCCCAGCTGAGTCCTGTTTCATGAAAGGGTCTTATGTTAAGACCGTCTTAACTGTCCTTTGTGATCGGAACACACGCCATCCGTATGCCCGTAGATCAGTCACAGTCACGTGACAAGTTAAGACGGTCTTAACATAATACCCTTTCATGAAAAGGGCCCCTGGGTTATACTATTAATTCATAAAATTATTAATACCTCATTATATTCATAATATTTTGGACGTTGTTCCTAAATTATTCACACCCGTGCAATATTGTAGGAGCTGTTCCTAAATTATTCATAACCTTGCATTATTGTAGGTGTTACTCCTAAATTATTCATGAATGCTTTATTCTGCAGTATTTTGAATCCTATATTAGAAGAGCCAGTGAAATGTAAATTGTTTTAACTCATTTCTCGCAAGATTTTGCAGTTCCGTAGAGATAATAATAATACAGGACTCACCGGGTTCCTGTAGGCAATGGGTTAGATTAGAATTATACTAGTACAAAGATTTGTGTATGTGCATGCCAACTTAGTTATTACTGCGAAGCCACATTCTTCATGGATATTGTTTTTATGTTCAAGAGAAATGAGAGCAGATACATTTCTTAAATAACTTTAACCCTAAAAGGGCCGGGCTATTTGAGGTCTTCAGCAGGCCGGGGGGGGGGGGGGGCCATTATGGCCCCCCCCTAAGATCTCGGCCGCGGAGCGGCCGATCGCCGTGAAAATTTGCACGCATGATAAGTGAAGTGTATAGAATACAATGGTAATTTTTAATTTTTTTGAAAAACTCATTAATTTGCATATTTATGGTAATTTATGCAAATAAGTCATGAAATTCATATTTTTACCCATTAATCATATATTCTTCATAATTAAACTCTGGTTTTCACTACATATAGTCTTCAGAGCATGTGGAATAATAATACGACAAAAAAATGTGGAAGAGCCAGGTTCTTCCTTATGTTTTCTATTGTTTTGATAATTTCTTATGTATTTCTTTGTTTTTTTAAACTTATGTATTTTATTGTTTTTGTTGTTTATTTTATTTCTAACTATAATTTATCAATTTTGAACCCCAAAACCAACATATAAAATGAAAACAGCACCAAATAACCAATGATATACCTCATTTAACGAAAATTGATATTTCCATATGTTTTGTACACAAATCACGAAATTGAGCGATTTTCGGGCTGACATGCATTGACAAAAGGTCACATGACTTTATAACGGGAGGTCCGATTTTCGAAATTTTTGTTTTAAAATGTGCGCAAGATCCGAAAGAAAAAAGTCACCAAGCAGCGGCGCGTCATCTTACAGCGTTTTGGAGCAATAAAAACAATCGCGGAGGGGGGGGCCATTATGGCCCTCCCCCGGCCCTATTAGGGTTAATATGGCAAGCCTACACACTAACTTTGTTCTCTACTGGCCCTTTCAGGCAAGTAAAATCATACATTTTGAAGGTTTACTTGCCCCAATATAAAATGTACTTGCCCTCTTACTTCTTGATGAGATTTAGATGTAATAAATTACAATCTCTCATAGTTGAACAATTATTTAGTTGCCCGATTGGGCAAGCAAACCAGACAATTCACTTGCCCGACACCAATTTTTACACCTGGCAAGACTTGGTGCTCACAAAATGTTCAGTAATAATACAGCCTAATTGCATTCTCTTTTCTCCTGACTTTATATCTCTCTGGCATTCTTGAGTAGAAAAAAGGTTTACTATATAGTTATTAATATTATTTATGTTGTTGATAATGTTGTTGAATGATTGTACAAGATCTACATTCTGGAAAATGACTTTAATGTATTTTAACAATATGATAGTGAAGATTTTGATTCATCCAGTAGAATGTTCATGAGCTCTAGTATTTCATTTCTCCTAACTATCTCACTGGCATTCTTGAGTAGAACAAAGGTTGACTGTATAGTTATTGATATTATTTCTTTTGTTGTTTATGATTGTACAAGATCTACATTCTGGAAAATTACTATAATGTAACAATACGATAGTTAAGATTTTGATTCATCCAGGAGAATGTTCATGCAGTTGAAAATTAAATCTAAGCAACTGGACTTACTATTTGTGGAGTAGAACAGTCTCGCAATCTCGCAAACTCACAAACAGTAAGTCCTGTTGCTTAGATTCAATTTTCAACTTCTTGATACTATAAAGTAGCAGTTTATTTTATTGTCTCTCTAATAGACCCCCATCCCACCATCGAACGAATTTGGGCTTGGAACTAAGCTAGAAGCGTATGATCCTCGCAATGTGACATCAACATGCATAGCGGCTGTTGAAGGAATGATCTTGTATGGCTCAGATGTACATCTTCTCAGTTTACATGTGCCTCTCTCTCTCTCTTTCTCTGTTTAAAGAATCTAATTAAATTCATGTATATTTGTGCAATGTTCTCCTTTTCTCTCTTCTCTCTTAAAGACCCCCATCCCACCATCAAACGAATTTGGGCTGGGAATGAAGCTAGAAGCCTATGATCCTCGCAATGTGACATCAACATGCATAGCGGCCGTTGAAGGAATGATCTTGTATGGCTCAGATGTAGATCGTCTCAGTTTACATGTGCCTCTCTCTTGCTCTCTCTCTCTCGGTCTCTGTTTAAAGAATATAATTAAATTCATGTATATTTGTGCAATGTTCTCCTTTGCTCTCTTCTCTCTTAAAGACCCCCATCCCACCATCAAACGAATTTGGGCTGGGAATGAAGCTAGAAGCGTATGATCCTCGCAATGTGACATCAACGTGCATAGCGACCGTGGAAGGAATGATCGGACCTCGGCTCAGGCTGCGTCTGGATGGTAGCGATAACAAGAACGATTTCTGGCGACTGGTCGATTCGTCGGACATACATCCGATCGGTCACTGCGAGAAAAACGGCGGCATGCTTCAACCACCACTGGGTAAGAACACTTAGATTTGTTGATGCTTCCACAGGTCTCCTAGGTATTATGATTAATTTCTCTAATTGATTAAATGTGAAAACTATTTGGGAAACCATAAATGTGCAGGCTTTGTTGTTAGCTGTTCATTTCTTTGTCTTTCTGATGTTTCTGTACATTGACTTTGAGTTTGGCATTCCAATGGTTTACTTTAAAGTTTGAAAAAAAAAAAAAACCTATCTATTGGAATTGACAGGCAAGAAGCCCAGGGGGGTGTTTCACAAAGATCCTAAGATTAACTTAACACTAAGTTGGACTTAAATATTATGGAAAGCCATTTGTAGCCTTGGAATAAAAAATATTCCAAAGCAAAAAATATAGAATTTTAAACTTTTCATAAATGTTGCATCAAGAACATGAAATCTCCTTGATAATAGAAAAATATTAGTGATTTGAAACAACATTGTATGCCTTTTAAAAGGACTTTTAAAATTTTTGTTCAAAGAAACTAATGGCTCTCCATACTTTTTAAGTCCAACTTAGAGTTAAGTTCAACTTAGGATCTTTGTGAAACACCCCCAGAACATGTTAATAACCCTTTGCCTGTACAGGGATATGGGGACAAAAGCTCGACCATTACGCATGAACAGCCATAGTTCCATTGATATCTATTTGCAAGAATGATTTCCTTTGCAGTTGAACAAGTTAATGAAGGTATGTGTGCTCTGCTGTGCTGTTATGAATGATATGTTATTCTAGTATATAAAACGATATGAGTTAGAACAAATGATTCATAGTACGTTGGGGATAGGGCTGGGCCGGTCTCTAGCTCTTCCACCATGGAGGGAATTGGTTGATTGGTTAACAAATACTCTATTTTCTGTTGCAGGTTTTAGAATGAATGCATCATCTTGGCCAATGTTCCTGCTCAGGACGCTGAATAATGCCAGCATTGCTCCTACAGACGCCTTCAAGAAGGTAATTTACATCTTTGTTCACTTTGATAGTAAACCTATCCCAAGGCTCAGAGTCAATGGGTGGAATTCACAAAGGAGGTTTGTACAAACCATGGTTTGACGATGGTTTACATCTATGGAATGCTGCTCGCATACCGTAAATTGTAAATCAACATTGTTAACAAGTATGGAGTTTACATTCCTTCTCCATCAGTTTACAAATGGCATTCCATAGATGTAAACCTTGGTCAAACCATGGTTTGTACAAACCTCCTACAAACCTCCTTTGTGAATACAGGCCATTATTTTTGTCCTTTTGGCCCTTTGAGGCAAGTTAGATCAAGACGTCTTATATCTTGATGGCCAGGAATTAAAACTAGGTGATGGTCAAACAAAGACAATGTTTCGATTGAATGACTCATCTTGACCAATGTTCCTTCTCAGGATGCTGAACAATGCCAGCATTGCTCCTACAGGTGCCTTCAAGAAGGTAATTTATATTCATGAATTCACTTGCATAGACAAACATATGAGGCTTCTACTTTTTTCTTCTTTTTTTTTTGGGGGGGGCGGGGGGGGGCCCAATTTGGCCCCAATTTGGCAAGTGCAATCAAAATTAGAAATTGAAGACCTCCATACAAGGAATCTAGAAAGCTTTTGGAAGAGCTCAAATAGCCCAGGTATGTTAATAGGTTTGCATGAAGCTTGAGGCAAAGGATGGAGAAACAAAAACCCACACTTTTCCCCTTTGGCCCTTTGGGGCAAGTAAGATCAAGACCTGTCCAGCCATTGTTGGACCGGTCAAGAAACTGTCAAATTCCCAAACTACAGTACAAGTACATGAATGTTCCCTACACTTGTTCTGCCTTGGTGTATTCATTGAATCTTTCTTTTCTATCTATTATAGGAGCCTCCACACCGCAACGGGAATGAGTTCAAGGTCGGGATGAAGCTAGAAGCAGTTAACCAAACAAACTCTTGCATATTTTGTCTGGACATTGTTCTAATGGTCAAGAACCTTTAAACTCCCAACTATACGTGTACATGCTTACTATTAAAGTGTAGTTCTCATGTAACTTTCTTCCCTATTAATTAAAGGAGCCTCCACACCCTACCGGGAATGAGTTTAAAGTTGGGATGAAGCTAGAAGCAGTTGACCGCAAGAACCCCCACCTGATCTGTCCGGCCACGGTGGGTCAAGTGAAGGACAACCTCATCTTTGTGCAGTTTGATGGTTGGAGGGGGGCCTTTGACTACTGGTGCGAATACAATTCAAGGGACATCTTCCCCGTGGGATGGTGCAAGGCCACTGGACATTACCTACAGCCGCCAGGTAAAACAGGTAATTTTGGTTCAAAACAACCATCTGCATTTCACTTGCTAAGGAAATTGTATGTTTTAGCTATAAACTAGAGCATATATTTAGTGTGATGAAAAGGTATTTTTTGCAGTTTGATGGTTGGAGGGGGGTTTTGATGACTGGTGTGATTTTAATTCAAGGGACATCTTCCCCGTGGGATGGTGCAAGGCCACTGGACATTATCTACAGCCGCCAGGTAAAACAGGTAATTCGGGTCCAAAACAGCCACCAGTATTTCACTTGTTAAGTAAACGGTATGTCACTCATAGCTATAAACGGGAGCATAATAAGTGTGACAACAAAGAGTAAGTTAAAAACCGCCACCAGCATTTCACTTGTTAAGGAAACAGTATGTCATAGCTATAAAGTAGAGCATAACAAGTGTGACAACAAAGAGTATTTGCCATGAGATATTTGTGCAGTTTGATTGTTGACTACTGGTGTGAATACAATTCAAGGGACATCTTTCCAGTCGGTGCAAGGTAACTGGACATTTACTTGTAGTTGCAAGGTATTGTGATTTCCATCGAGTGATGGAGGATATGAATATGCCATTCATACACCTAGATTCGTAAAGGATGACTCGTATAAGACCCTACAGACCCTAACATGTAGTTAATTTACATTTTACAATTTCAAAAACTAACGGGACTGAATAAGATGATTAAGTTGATGCATTATTCTTGTACCACAGGTGTATCAACCAAGGTGCGTAGAGCGAGTAGCTCATCCACCACTTCCTCGCAGCTGTCACCAGGGGGCGCCGCAGCAGCCAGTAAAGTAGAGCCAGACACCAGCAGCTTGCCTGAACCAGCTGGTGAGTTAAACCCATTTGATGACTTATCCAGCCACATCTCGAGTTTGGGATTGCCTGAATTATCAAAATCAAATTCTAAATCAATTTTTAACAGTGCTACTTTTGGTTGATTGTACAATTGTGAAGTAGGTTCTAAATATTGATCACTTATCCGTTGCCTTCAAAATTGTGTGTATTTAATACCAGAGCCCAAGCTGTGGCAGATACCGTAACCAACAAGCATTGGCCTAGCTCTTAGGGGAATCTTGCTGCTGTGTGTTGACTGCTAAAATGACATAAACAATTTAATCCAGGGTTATATTTGACACTTAACATGATTAATGTCTTCTCTTTTTTAAAGTTCTTGTTCATCTGAACAGTTCTTGAATAAGTAGACCATACCTTAGCCTAGCTCTGAGGGAAGTCTTGTACCTATGTGTGGACTGCTAAAATGACATCAATTAAATGATTTAATCCAGAGTTATATTTGACACTTAACATCATATGTAACCTCTCGTCATTGCAGTTTTGGTTCACCTAAACAGTTCTTGCATAAGTGGACCATACCTGAGCCCCCACAAACTATGGCAGATGCCATGTCAGATCGGCCCGACGAGTATCGGCCTAGCTCTGAGAGAAATCTTACAGCTCTATGTAGATTGCAAAAAAATGAAATGCTGTAATCCAAGGTTATATTTGACACTTTACAGGATTAATGTCTTCTCTTTATTACAGTTCTGGTTCACCTAAACAGTTCATGCATAAGTGGACCATACCTGAGCCCCCACAAGCTGTGGCAGATGCCGTGTCAGGTCGCATCGACAAGTATCAGCCTAGCTCTGAGAGAAATCTTACAGCTGTATGTAGATTGCCAAAAAATGACATCAATGAAATGCTGTAATCCAAGGTTATGTTTGACACTTTACATGATTAATGTCTTCTCCTTATTACAGTGCTGGTTCACCTGAACAGTTCATGCATAAGTGGACCATACCTGAGCCCCCACAAGCTGTGGCAGATGCCATGTCAGGTCGGACCAACAAGCATCAGCCTAGCTCTGAGAGAAATCTTACAGCTGTGCGTGGACTGCGCTGTACAGCAGAGACTAGTGCTGGCTTTCTTGGAAGATACGGAAGACGGAAATGTTACCATCAATGGTAAATATGGATAGAAAATTGTAATATAATAGTAATGATAAGAAGCTCTTCGGATAATCTTGCAGCTGTTCATGGACTGCGCTGTACAGCAGAGACTGGTGCTAGCATTCTGGGAAGACACGGAAGACGGAAATGTTACCATCAATGGTAGATATGGATAGAAAGATTGTAATAGTAATAGTAATATAATAGTAATGCTAATAGAAGTAATTATAATAAGCTCTTAGGGAAATCTTGCAGCTGTGCGTTGACTGGGCTGTACTGCAGAGATTGGTGCTAGGATTCTTAGAATTTATTTTCAGACTGTAAATCTAGTTGCTTTTAGTGTGGCAATTAAAATTTGTTTTTTAAATCACTTTATTTCCCCATTTCCTCATAGGTACGTATAGTGGAGAGAGCCATTCTGTCACCATACAGGCATCACACACGACATCACAGTTCTGGACGATGCTGTTCAGACTATATGAAGCCGATTTAAATTGTAATCCAAATCAAACTTGCAGCTATTGTCATTTATTAGAATTGATTAACTTCAATTTCATGGCTTTATTTTTGTTCCCCATAGGTACGTATAGTGGAGAGAGCCATTCCGTCACCATCCAAGCACCACACTCGACATCACAGTTCTGGGCGATGCTCTTCAGACTCTGTGAAAACCTGCTCTGTTGTGAGAACTTCTTCAGTAACAAATCTCTCCAGGGACCCTGTCCAAAATGTGCAAAACAAGGTAAAAACTTTTTTTTTAATTTCAATTCAATTACAACTTGTTGCCAAGCAATGAAATTTACAATTTAAAAATAAAAGCAATACATAAAGTAACCAACAATACAACATAGATAAGAAAATAGAATTGACAATCTTGGGTGAAATTATTATTTTGTTCTGCCTCTGCAGCAAAATGGCCAGATGTATTATCCTGTTTAACTACATTCACAGCTGTTATAACAACTAAAATATAACAATAAAGAGGTGCATATGATTAACAGTATGAGGCTAAACAACAAGTCTGGGAAACCTCTAATGCGATAACTACCAGTGCTTGCTCTTTTTGCTGATTTTAAAATAATAATGAATCATAAATTGGGACACAAAAATGCCATTTAATTAACCATTTTTTTTATTCAGCATGCTGAAAAAATTGACTGTTTATGTTCTCTTTATGCATCTTCATTATAATTATATCCTTTGACCGTTCACCATTTTACTTGATGCATAATTTATGTTATTCTGTCCATATTCTGACATGCTACATAAATGTTTTTGACCAACATGTTCTTATATAAAATGCATAAATACATGTATAAACTTATATTTTTATTTATATTCTATGCATAATAAACAGCATCCGATGTCCGACATCCTGTGAGCGCAGGTGTTAGCGCTCCGAAGATATCACCACCACCTCTCAAGAGAAGCATATCAGACACTTCAATGAGTTCAGACAAAGACATCAGACCGCCAAGTAACAAGCTACAGAGAAGAATAACGACTGAAGCTGCCAGTTCAACTACCGAGAGCAGAATAGAGCCGCGATTGGAACCACGATTAGAACCGCGATTGGAGCCACGATTGGAGCTGCGGTCACCGCCGTCCAGTTCCAACCCCAACACCTGGTCAATAGAGGAGATGATCCGCTACATAGTGAACACCGACCAGTCCATGGCAGCACATGCAGACCTTTTCAGAAAACATGTAAGTACAGTCCGTAGTTTAAAAAAAAGAAAACTAATATCTTAGTTATGAAACTAATCAAGCTGTAGAATAGAAATTTATAAAGCCTACACAGAGTCAAGTTCTAAGTGGGTCATTCACCTTATAGTGGACAATAATAGTTGTAGGATGGACATTTTCTATAGTTATACAAGCCTCCACCTAACTTTTGTTCTGTTACTGGCCTGTGTGGGCAAGTCAAATCGTAAAGTTTTACATTTTACTTGCCATCTTTAAATACTTCTAGTTGAGATTTACACATATGAAATCACATTGTTTTCTCGTAGTTGAACAATTATTTAGTTGTCCGATCAGGGCAAGCAAACTAGACAGTTTATTAAATATTACTTGCCCGACAACGATTTTTAATTAACAGGTTTTCAACATTAAAAATTGTGAGGGCCAAAATTTTCCTTATGTATTTCTTTGTTTTTGGAATTTCTTTGTTTTTTTTACTTATGTTTTTTATTGTTTTCTCAATGAAATATATTATTGACCATTATCCAACCATTTTTAGCCCCATATTAAATAATTGCAGTGATTAGAATGAAAAATAATGAAGGTTTTGTGTATTCTAGGAAAAAATCCGTTTCCATAGGATTTGTACACAAATCACAAAATTTAGCGATTTTCGGGCCGACATGCACTTAAAAAAGGTCACGTGACTTCGGAACAGTATACCCGGTCTTCGCAAATTTGGTCTCAAAAGTTGCGCAAGACTTCAAAGAAAAAACTCATGAAGTCGCGCGGCGATACCTGTGCGCTTTACGGAATTATCACGCGAAACGTCGAGGGGGGGGGGGTGGATTCGTCCGCCCCCCCACCCCCCCGGCCTGGTTAGGGTTAAGCTAAAATGCGAACGAGAATTCCCATTGGATGATACGATGGGGTGTGTTTGTAGCGGGACGGTGATTGGCCGAATTCAAATAACGCAATAGGGCTATTCCACGTCACTCACGTTACATTTGCTCCAAAATCACAACATGTTTCACACTCCATTTCTTTTTAAAAAGAAGCTGTCACCTCAATTTTTTTTCATGACACACCACTAGGGCAAACACATATGCAAAGGGTAGTAAATGACTCAACACTTTGTTTGTTATTTTTTTAGAGGAGGTTTTAATGAGCATCACTCACGTTACGCGTTTTGCCCCCTGTAAATTTTCAATGAACTTTGCATGAAACGCAAGCTATAACACTTCAGAGCAAATTATGTTGATGCAACTTGCTATTACTTCTCAAGATCATATTAATACTGTTTAAAGTTAGCCTCTATCATGCATTTTTTAAAGAACGGACAGTAAACGAAAAATGGACCGTCACTCACGTTACGTCACTCACGTTACAAAATGAAAATGCCATAGCTATAACATGGGTTTTTTGACATTACATGCAAATTAATTTCTTTTGAAAAGAATTGTGTTAAAAGCCTAAATTAATGATATTTAGAGGCATTCACAACTTTCTGCTATAATTATTTGGCCAAATCCATTCAAATTTTAATTTTTGTTCAAACAATCGTGTTAGAAGCCTAAATTAAGGATCTTTAGAGGAATTCACTACTTTTGGGTATGATTATTCATCAAAAATGTTACTTTTGGTAACTAGCAGTAATAATTTGCACTGGCAATATCGTCACTCACGTTACATCGTCACTCACGTTACATTTTTCACAGTGATGCTACATGATGTTCCCAGTCAATATGAACCTTATAATTTTTGGAGGACTTAGCCCCATTCAGTCTCATTAAACAAAAGAAATAGAGAGAAAATTGTCCTTTTTTCGTCACTCACGTTACATTTCCAATGTCCTGTGTACTAGAATATATTGTCACAAAAAAAAATCATCTGATAAGCCTACAAACCACTATCATTCAGAAAGTTAGACACATTGTCAAACAAATTAAGTCAGAATTATTAAGTTTTTCTCAGAATTGAATAAATAATATGCCTTTGATTAGGTGGCAGTGATATTTTAAAGAAATTTAATGAAAAAAAAATTTGAGCAATAAAAGTGGTGCCAATTTCCTTAAAAGTATCAAAACACCACAATATTTTGGATTTTAACACTCCAGGTTATACATGTTGAAGTAAAAATAACAAAAAGTTCCAAAGACAAATTTGAAATTTCATCATTTTGGCCATACCTCCGTGGAATAGCCCAATACCGGACTCCCCCTCGAAACAACACGCTGTGCGTGAAAGAGAAAATCTCTCTCCCTTTCTCTCTTCATCACGGGGAATCACCAGACGTGGAAAATCTGTGTGATGCTGATTCAACCTACTAAAGGCCTGGATTGCCGCTGAATGCCAAAAATATGATATTTTATTCTGTCCTTTGCTGGTCTTTGTTGGCTCCTTTACGATATAATAAATAAACTGCTACAAAATTGACATATTTTTAATAGTGTATTATTAAAATGGCCTTTCATATGATATGGTATAAATATGAAGGAGACGCAACTACATTTTGTAGGTTTTCAAGCAGAATGAACAAGAACTTAAAAAAAAGGAATTTTGTCAAGTTATTAAACTTGTTTTTCATATTGTTGTCTTTGTCAAATTTAAAATATATGTAAACAAAGAGTGAAATATTTTTAATCTTGTCATATATCACACTGGACAATAAGTTATTGCAAACTGAAGTTATCGCAATTTTTAAATGATGTGTCTCCAGCCGCTTGATACTCGGGAAGAATGCAGCGGTCTGTGGAACCTGAATAAGACAAGCGTTTTAGCCTCATTATAGCATGTACTGCTGTCTGGCTGGTTATTGAAGTCTACCAAAAACTAGACCGTCCAACTCTCAACAGTAGCATTGAACCTTCCCTCTATTTTTGCATTGTGTGCTTCCATTATAGCAAAGATAACAGAAATGCAGTAAGAAGTGGTTCTGTTTTAATCTGTACAACTCGAAAGTTCAAAGATAATTTTCACAGTTTTCATAGATCATACAGATACAATGCTTGTATTTATATTTGTCATTGACTCGGAGGGAAAAAAAACCTGGTGTCATCTAATGTTGAATGTTTTATTTTGCTTTGATTTTTTTGTGTGTATATCGTACTTTGAACAAAATGATTAATATAGAGTATTTGAAGTGCCTGTTGACACCAATCTTGTGTGACCTTTGTATCGCATTGTATTTGTTGTAAAACAAAGTTTGAAACATTTTGTGTTTGGTATATTAACACTCATTCTACATACACCCCAGCCCAGTATTTTCTGAACCAGTCCTACATCAGTTTAGTTATCTAATCTATGTAACGCCCCATAGATTGGTTGACAAACAACAGTCATATTTACCACAAAATAAAGTGACAAAAATAAGCTCATGGAAGAATCTGTGTCATCTGTAGTTGTTGTTTTTCTAAATGTTGTATTTTTTGTTGCTCTATAACATTACGCTTGAATTTTAATTTTTTTTTTTTAAAGACAGATTATCTCAAGGGCAAGTTCACACCAATCTATGTGACCTTTGATATAAACTCACATTGTACCATTGAAACCCAAAAGATAGTGACCCATTAAAGACATTGTGAGTTTTAAATAACACTCATTCTCCATAGAGGGGGAGGGGGGGGGGGGGGGGGGTACTCGTGTACATGTACACGTATATTGGCAATTTAGGGGTATGTGCCGCTTTAAACCCCCCCCCCCAACCTTTTTTGAGGGGTACTCGTGTACATGTACATGTATATTGGCAATTTAGGGGTATGTGCCGCTTTAAACCCCCCCCCCCCCACCCCCCCACCTTTTTGGAGCTCTACAAGTAAATGATACCTGCTCTTAGACTGAGTGAAACATAGCCGCACCATAGACCGAGTTTTTAAAAATACCGCTCTTCAGACAAGCTTGACAGCTCCCAAGACCCTATTTTTATGCCTCCGCAACGAAGTAGCCGGAGGCATTATGTTTTCGGGTTGTCCGTACGTCCGTCCGTCCGTACGTCCGTCCGTACGTCCCGTTCTCGTGATCGCGTTATCTCAAGAACCGATTGACGGATTTTCACCAAACTTATGTATGTATCTTGGGGGGCTAATGATCTGATTAGATTTTGAGGTCATGAGGTCAAAGGTCAAAGGTCACAGAGCTCATTATATATGCAAAAATAGCTTGTGATCGCGTTATCTCAAGAACGGATTGACGGATTCTGACCAAACTTGGTACATGTATGTATATTGGGGGGCCAATGATCTGATTAGATTTTGGGGTCATGAGGTCAAAGGTCAAAGGTCACAGCTCATTATATATGCAAAAATAGCTCGTGATCGCGTTATCTCAAGAACGGATTGACAGATTCTGACCAAACTTGGTACATGTATGTATATTGGGGGGCCAATGATCTAATTAGATTTTGGGGTCATGAGGTCAAAGGTCAAAGGTCACAGAGCTCATTATATATGCAAAAATAGCTAGTGATCGTGTTATCTCAAGAACGGATTGACGGATTCTGACCAAATTTGGTACATGTATGTATTGTGGGGGGCCAATGATCTGATTAGATTTTGGGGTCATGAGGTCAAAGGTCAAAGGTCACAGCTCATTATATATGCAAAAATAGCTCGTGATCGCGTTATCTCAAGAAGGGATTGACAGATTCTGATCAAACTTGGTACATGTATGTATCTTGGGGGGCCGATGATCTGATTGGATTTTGGGGTCATGAGGTCAAAGGTCACAGAGCTCATTATATATGCAAAAATAGCTCGTGATCGCGTTATCTCAAGAACGGATTGAAGGATTCTGACCAAATTTGGTACATGTATGTATTTTGGGGGGCCAATGATCTGATTAGATTTTGGGGTCATGAGGTCAAAGGTCAAAGGTCACAGAGCTCATTATATATGCAAAAATAGCTTGTGATCGCGTTATCTCAAGAAGGGATTGACAGATTCTGACCAAACTTGGTACATGTATGTATCTTGGGGGGCCGATGATCTTATTATATTTTGGGGTCATGAGGGCAAAGGTCAAGGTCACTTATAGCTCATAATTGTGATACGTCAAGATCTAAAAGACAGAGTACCATCAAAATTGAGTTGACAGAATCAATTCAGTGTACATGTTGATTTGGGCTTGATATAAATAAATTGCGTAATGGCGGAGGCATCATTTTCGACTGCGCGCAGTCAAAGATCCATCTAGTTTCCCCTTTCATCCACTCCCTAGACCCCCGTTTTGAAGTTGGCTGAGGCACACCCCCGCCAAAAGATAATTCAAGTTCCCCGCTCCGGGCATAGACCTCAGCCCAAAGTATATTCTGGACCAGTCCTGAATGGGTTAAAAAATACAGTACAATTAGATTGATTGCCAAACAGTAGTCATATTTACTGCAAAATACAAATCTTGGAATACTTTAAACCCCCCCCCTCCACCCCCCCACCTTTTTGGAGCTCTACAAGTAAATGATACCTGCTCTTAGACTGAGTGAAACATAGCCGCACCATAGACCGAGTTTTAAAAAATACCGCTCTTCAGACAAGCTTGACAGCTCCCAAGACCCTATTTTTATGCCTCCGCAACGAAGTAGCCGGAGGCATTATGTTTTCGGGTTGTCCGTACGTCCGTCCGTCCGTACGTCCGTACGTCCGTCCGTACGTCCCGTTCTCGTGATCGCGTTATCTCAAGAACCGATTGACGGATTTTCACCAAACTTATGTATGTATCTTGGGGGGCTAATGATCTGATTAGATTTTGAGGTCATGAGGTCAAAGGTCAAAGGTCACAGAGCTCATTATATATGCAAAAATAGCTTGTGATCGCGTTATCTCAAGAACGGATTGACGGATTCTGACCAAACTTGGTACATGTATGTATATTGGGGGGCCAATGATCTGATTAGATTTTGGGGTCATGAGGTCAAAGGTCAAAGGTCACAGCTCATTATATATGCAAAAATAGCTCGTGATCGCGTTATCTCAAGAACGGATTGACAGATTCTGACCAAACTTGGTACATGTATGTATATTGGGGGGCCAATGATCTAATTAGATTTTGGGGTCATGAGGTCAAAGGTCAAAGGTCACAGAGCTCATTATATATGCAAAAATAGCTAGTGATCGTGTTATCTCAAGAACGGATTGACGGATTCTGACCAAATTTGGTACATGTATGTATTGTGGGGGGCCAATGATCTGATTAGATTTTGGGGTCATGAGGTCAAAGGTCAAAGGTCACAGCTCATTATATATGCAAAAATAGCTCGTGATCGCGTTATCTCAAGAAGGGATTGACAGATTCTGATCAAACTTGGTACATGTATGTATCTTGGGGGGCCGATGATCTGATTGGATTTTGGGGTCATGAGGTCAAAGGTCACAGAGCTCATTATATATGCAAAAATAGCTCGTGATCGCGTTATCTCAAGAACGGATTGAAGGATTCTGACCAAATTTGGTACATGTATGTATTTTGGGGGGCCAATGATCTGATTAGATTTTGGGGTCATGAGGTCAAAGGTCAAAGGTCACAGAGCTCATTATATATGCAAAAATAGCTTGTGATCGCGTTATCTCAAGAAGGGATTGACAGATTCTGACCAAACTTGGTACATGTATGTATCTTGGGGGGCCGATGATCTTATTATATTTTGGGGTCATGAGGGCAAAGGTCAAGGTCACTTATAGCTCATAATTGTGATACGTCAAGATCTAAAAGACAGAGTACCATCAAAATTGAGTTGACAGAATCAATTCAGTGTACATGTTGATTTGGGCTTGATATAAATAAATTGCGTAATGGCGGAGGCATCATTTTCGACTGCGCGCAGTCAAAGATCCATCTAGTTTCCCCTTTCATCCACTCCCTAGACCCCCGTTTTGAAGTTGGCTGAGGCACACCCCCGCCAAAAGATAATTCAAGTTCCCCGCTCCGGGCATAGACCTCAGCCCAAAGTATATTCTGGACCAGTCCTGAATGGGTTAAAAAATACAGTACAATTAGATTGATTGCCAAACAGTAGTCGTACTTACTGCAAAGTACAAATCTTGGAATACTTGAAAAAACAATATTTATTTTGGAAACACTAGAGAAAATCTTATCCTGGGAACTGTGGGATGATGAAATGTCATAGATAAGGACAATCTTGAATAGGGACTGTAGATATTTGATATAAATGTGCCCTGTGAGTTGAAAGACTTTGATTAGCCACCTGTCTCTGATAAAATGAAAGTATATATACACTTTAATTGCTCAATGTTGCATATATCCAGTAGCAAGCATTTTGTTGTGATGAAGTTTTGAGAGTTGAATGCATATGACAAGGGGGTGTATTCGGATAACGATTTAAAGTTAAAATTTATTGTATCTACGTCATTTCTACGTCACTAATATATTACACTGTACTTAAGGAATAGCGATTTGCTAAAATATATTTTAGTGACGTAGATATGACGTAGATAAAATAAATGTTATCTTCAGAATACACCCCCTGTTCACTCATTTATGTCTTTCTGTCCCAAAACACTTTTTCGATTGGCATTTTGCCCCAGTGAAAAAGTGATTGAAGTAACATTTTTCCTGGTGGCCTAATATTAAGACCTTTCAAGTTATGGTGGCCTGAAACCATGTGCCCCCTACCGAACACCCACCCCCCCCCCCCAAAAAAAAAAAAAAAAAAAAAAAGAAGAGAAAAGAAGGGAAGACAACACAAATAATTTTACAAAGTCTAAAATCATTGGTTGCCAATGTGTATATTAAAGTAAAATTTGGGTGAACAGAAGCTCATTTCAGTGGCCAATGAGCCAGTGCCAATTCCAAGCCTCGCTTTGATGAAACCTCCTGAACCCCCTTCCTCAGATTTCAGGGGCGGGGGGGGGGGGGGGGGGGGGGGGAAAGAAAACGGTGTCATGATATGAGCATCACATTGTGTACATATGCATGTAACCAAACCTATTATATATACATGATCAAATGATGTTTGTTTTGGTGACCCATGAACTATGGCATACTTCATGTCTATGGATGCACCCTGTAGCTGTACATTACAAACATGATGTGGGTGGAGTTGGTGCATTATTATACAAATAGTGCATGGTTTGGAGTTGAATATACCAGAATAGACAACGATACATTTTTAATTTCTCGAGACGTCACAATTGATTGTTTACATGCCGCGAAGAAAGACTCGCAAAACTTATCATGAAAAAGATGGAAAATGCATCATTTTGTAAATTATCTGTCCTGTAGTAAATAAATGTTGGCAGTTTCGTAAATTGCATGGTAAAGTGGTTTGATATTGCTAAGTTTGGGAATGGAAATGCACGCAGCCCTTTCATTATTCACACTTGTTGGCATTTTGGCAGCGGACTGAATTTGATGTTGCGCACTCCACCGCGGCGGCTCTCAATGGGAAGTTTGTACACACGGTCGCCATGCACTATGTGGTCTATGGGAAATTTGTACGTCACTGAAAAGTTATAATACATATGTATTATAACTTTACCATTGATTATACCGGATTAAGCATCGGTAATCAACCAATAGGAACGCTCAATTTCCCTTAATTATGACGTCATCATCTTATATACATGCATACTTCACAAGTTGTTGATTGTGAGTGTGTGTCCAATGACCGGGTTAATAATGTAAAGCGCTTAGAGATGTGATTCATATTAGGCTCTATGATGTAAGTCAAAACATTATAATTATTGTTTTTGATATCTTGCAGAAAATCCTTTTGTGTCTTCACAAGTTGGTTTCTGAAAGTTTGAATGTTTTGTTTCATAAACACACGTGTATATTAATTTCCGTAATGTAAACAAATTTGTAAAAAAAATAATTCTTTTTGTTTTGTTTAATGTATAATGGTGAATAAAAAACAAATGCAATGTAATATCACTAGTTGTCTTTCTAAGATTAATGTAGATGACATTGCATTCCTACTGGTCAACAGTGACATGGTAATACAGGGAGGAAAGTTCAGGTTTTTTTCTTCAAACTACTCAAATTCATACTCAAGAAGAAATTCCCCTCTTTTGTCCTTGTTCATCCTAGCTTGTACCTGTTCCTGCTCTCTCCCACCTGTTGTACCAGTATTTAGCTTTATGTAACACGGGGGTGTGAGACCTCCGATTTTCCGCGGAATTCTGATTTTTTACCTCAAACAGCAATCTTCATTTTCCGCTTATTTTTAATTTCTAATTTCCGATTATTTTGAGTATTAGCACTCAATGGTTTAGCATATTTTGATGACATATCGAGTGCTACAGTGTACAACGTTCAAATTTCGTATTTAGCCCATGCGGAAATCGCACACCTGAACGAACGCGCGCCTGTGCTATACCTATACCCGTAGCGCTAGCATGCACACCGCCGAGTGACACGGCTGCATCGAGCCTTGAACCTCGGCGCGGCCTAAGGTAAGGGACTTCGCGCACACTTTTCATTTCAGATTTTTTCCAATTTCTTTTTTTTTTCAATCTTGCCCTCACACCCCTGGTAACAGTAATGTACTTGTCATTTCAGCCCAGAGGAAGAATCTGCTAGATTCGATAGCTCGGCACTTACTTTGACTTGAGAAGAAAGTGATAGAAATGGAATAATCCATCATTCTAACTATACATTTGTATTATCTCTATTACTATCACTTTTTATTTCCTGCAGGAGATTGATGGCAATGCGTTCCTGTTGCTGAACAGCGACATGATGATGAAGTACATGGGACTAAAGCTGGGCCCTGCCCTCTAACTGTGCAACATCATCAACAAACACAAGAATAAAGTTCTTTGAACTGTATGTAATAATCCATTAAACTAATTGTATTTTACATTATTCTTTATTTCCTGCAGGAGATTGACGGCAATGCGTTCCTGTTGCTGAACAGCGACATGATGATGAAGTACATGGGACTTAAGCTGGGCCCCGCCCTCAAACTCTGCAACATCATCGACAAACTCAAGAAAAAGTGAGCGCAACCAAATATTTTTATTTACCCTACAAATTGTGTAATAATATTGTCACGAGTCCTGGAAGTTTCATGTACTATCTACCGCAAGCAAAGGAAAAGATTACTTTGATGTGCAAGGAGATCTGGGAGTTACGAGATGAACCATGCATGGCTGATGAAAGTGCTGAGAACAAGACCAAACTCAGAGGGATGGATAGGAAAGGGAATGCAATTATTAAACGGGTACAGTGGAACCTTCTTGTAACTAGGAGCTTGGGCCATGAAGATAATTACATTAGCAAAAGAAAATAAAGAGCTCATTCCAGATAAAGAACTTGTACCAGTAAAATTACCTTGTTGTACGTAGGTTTTGTTATATCATGTAGCCAGGGATCGATACTCGCACTGGCCCGGGGCCAATGAAATTGCACTTCGGGCCAGCAAAAATCTATAAAAGTCATATTTTGGTGTCCCGATCAGGCAAGCAGATTTTCAACCCGACATTGACAAAATTAGAAAAAAATCTTGTTTTCTTCCATGTCATGGTCATCTATCATCACAAGTTTGATCAGGAAAGAGTGATATTTTGAATAGTAAAAAGTTTACTCATGAAATAACATTTTCGGGCCAGTCAATTTTTCTTTCGGACCACAAGAAAAGGGGAACAAATCATTTCACTCACTGGCCCGACCGGGCCACTGACAAAAAAAGGTAAGTGTGGAGCCCTGAATTGTAGCTACTTATAACTAGGTTCCACTGTACAAGAAAGAACCATTTGTTGTACTTTTCTTCTTACAAAATGGTTTGTAAGAAGTATTTGAACATTTTGTTTTTGATTCAAAGAAAGGAATGTTGTACATTGTACTTATAATGTACTTACAAAGTGGTTGGTTGAAAGTGTTTATATTTTTCTAATGAAAAGAAAGGAACAACTATTTATGACTTGTTGATGTTTGTTCTACCACGATCGGTTTTTAATTCTGAGTAAGTTGTTTTGATATGAAAAATCAAGGTAGAAGGAAAATGAACCTCCCCTGATAGTGTTGAAAATCATTGTGCAAATATATACTATCAGGGAATAGTTCTACAGGGTTAGTGCAGCTAAAGATAACCACAAAAGGCCAGGGCCCATATTCATAAAACGGTAAACCACTCCAGGCCACTCCAGGGCCCTGTTTCATAAAACTTGTCCAATTGTTGTAAATGTCCAATTATTGTAACTTCTATGGCAACAGCCAATCAGCATTGAGGATTATAGCTGTTGCCGTGGTAGTTACAATAATTGGACACTTACGATTGGAAAAGTTTTATAAAACGGGCCACAGAATAGTTAATTTCTATCAAAGTCTATGCCATAGATGACAGGGCTGGGGTGAAGAATTGCGATATGGTCCCCGGATATATTCTAATGGTGTCCTTTCATCATCCAGTCAATCCCTTGAGTTCTGATTATAGGCATCAGGACAATGGGCCCTTTGAAATTCAGTCATAGTATAACAGGTGACCAGCAGTACAATGTCCAGGATGATCCAGGACGCAATTTGGCTGATGACAGACTATACTATGACTGAATTTCAAAGGGCCCATTGTCCTGATGCCTATTTATAATCAGAACTCAAGGTATCGACTGGATAATGAAAGGAAACCATTAGAATATCTCTGGGGACCATAGCAACGAGACAATAGCTCTACTGGTGCAAAATGGGGTTAACTGGTTACCGGTAGTCTTTGTCTTCTTAGGCCGGGCTCAAGTTGAGCCACTGATGAGAATTTGGGCCTATGTGTTGCTTACTCAGCCCTAGCTAGCATTTAAAATAGTCTTAGAATTGAAATAAACTAGAGTAGTTCTATGACTATGGGCCCAGGGTGTTTTGTTCGGTTTACAGCTGTGGCGAATATAACATGTACACTTACAGTATACAGTCAAACCTGTGTATAGTGACCACCCAAGGGAAATAAGTAAATTGGCTACTGTAGACAGGTGACCTCTATAGACGGGTTCCGTAACACCTTTTTTCTTGGCAGGAGATCACTTTTGGTGGCCACTATAGGCAGGTTGACTGCTATAGACAGGTGGCCACAAGGACAGGTTTGACTATATATATGTAAATCAGTATTGAAGAGTCGTAAGAATGTTTAGTTGTGTAATTTGCACCATTCATAGTTGATTAAGTAAATCAAACATGTATTTTTCATTATACAAAAAGTAGTGATCATTGAATACAGTGTCAATTCATTTATAGCATAAATCATGTGCTACCCGAGTGTGATTTTCTTGTGAATTTAAAATTACATACATGCATTTTTAGCGCTGGAGTGTTTTACTTATAATTCATTGATATGTGGCATTATTTCCTATTTTCATTGAATTAATCACCATTTTGTAATTTTTAATTTGCATATGTTCATTATTTGACTAAATGTATTTTTTGGTGAATGTTCGTCACTAGTTTCAATTCAATTGGAAAGTTTATTGTTCATGGAATTTCTTGTTCTATAAATTTGATTGGCTGAAATGATTTTAAATCATGATCTATTTTTATGTTTCTCTTTAATAGGAAGCATGGTATGAATTATCTCTTATATGAAGCCATTGTTCTGCAAATGTTCATTATATGCCAAAAATCATACTAATACCATGCAGTGGACAAAATTTAAAATTCATAATATTATTGTTAAAAAGCTCCTCACTTTATTGATCATACAATCTAGACTTGTACAATAAACATTGTTCTTATAATTAATTTCTCAGTCTTATAAATATTATACGGAAACATGTAAAAGTTACTATATATACATGTATGAGTTGTGAATATTTTTTAACAGTAATCGGCAGCTGAAAGTGTACGATATTTATCATTATCTTATTCTGTAATCTGTATAGTATTCAATTTATCGTGTTTCACTGTCTTTTGATGATAGAAAGGAACTAAAATCATTTGACCTTTGACATCTAACTGATCCTAAAGGGGCAGTGGTGAAATAAGTGGTGTTATTAAGACAGCATGTCTATAAATGCAACCTGTACTTTGTATAATTACGCTATGCACTAGCACTTGCCCTGTTGCCCGGGGCAAATAAAAATTGATGTCGGGCAAGTAAAATTTGGTAAATGGCATAGTTTGGTTGCCCGATCGGGCAACTAAATTATTGATCAACTATGAGAGAATAATGTAATTCTTTAGGTCGTAAATCTCATCTAGAAGTAAGCGGGCAAGTAAATTTTCTGTTTGGGCAAGTAAAATTTAAAAATCCATGATTTCGCTTGTCCGAACAGGCCAGTAGAGAAGAAAGTTAGTGTGGAGCCTTGCCGTAAATGACCAATTTTTTCGATTTGTATTTTTCATTATATATACATGTATGATGATGCTTGAAGCGTCCTACTCATTAAAATTGTTCTTACTAAAATTGTTTACATTACTTCTCGTTCAGTATTTCAGAATAATTGTTACTACCATATATATATATCTTGATATAGACATATTTGTTTAAGTTGAGAAAGAGAATGGCGCTAAATTAATTTGAGTACTTATCACTTGGAAGAAGCTCTGATGTACAAGAACTACAAGATTTACAAAAAAATGACTTAACGTCCTTATCGTTGTCACCTGACAATTTATGTATTTCCTCATATTTTAGTTATAGTGAGCATTACATAATTGTGATTTGTAATGATACAGCATGTATTTCTCTCAAGAAATTTACTTGTGATGATTGTATAAATAATAATGATTAATGATATTCAAACATAAATATTGATCGTGTCTAATACCCATCTAGATATTCTATTCTGAGACATGTATAATCGATATTATAATACATTTTGTAAATCAACTACATTATGTACATCTTGCTCTTATTTAGTCAATATTAGTATCAAACATTATCTGCTTAGTTTTAACGTAAATTATGTGAATTTGAGTATGTGTTTCGATCCTGGAAATATGCAATTTAATTTAAATTTTGCATTCATAAAAAAAAAACATTGTTTCAGAAATGTTGTCCAAATTTAGAAAATGTGTGTCATTGGGGGTTTATTTACGCAGGAATGTATTCTTGTTTGTCTTTTCATAAAAAGGCTGTAGAACACTACTGCAATACTTGTTTTAAGATAATATATTTTGTCAGTAATTTTCCAATCTGTCTGGATGAAAACTTTATGGATGATTATTGCTAGTAATTTTTAAATGGAGCGTAAGTACAACATGCATAGTGTTTGGTTTAATATTTCATTGGTGTCAAACATACATACATAAATATATCATAATGCGCTGTTTCTAATAATAATATACTTTGCCTCAATGATGCTAGAAGGCTTTTTAATGATTACTTTTGCGTTGAGTTGACTTACATTTTGAACATTATATTGAAGGACCTATAGCGTCTAGATGGCCTAATTTTCACAATTCGGCTCTCTATATGTAATTTTTCCTGAAGAAAAAGAATTTGGCAGTCATTTCTCATGAAATCAATCAATTTTGGGGTAATTAGTAAATATCTTATTGTCCTGGGAACGCCCCTTTTAAATCGCCAAAATGTGACGTCATCTAAAGTACGGACTTATGAACTAAATTCTGTAGATGACACGTCATGACGTAAGCCAATGAATTGTCAATCACATGTCAATCACGCTGCCGATTCTGGACCCTAAATGTGGGTGGGGCGTAAACTGGCTGCTAAATGAGATTTGGCATCAGAAAATTAGTCTTAAATCACTACTGTGTTTATTTTCATTTATTTTTTTTCGGCAGACCTATTTTACAAGTCATCAACTATGGAATAAGTGCCAAAGTACGTTGTATTCTTTAGGTCCTTTAACATACTTTTTGTTTTACCATATATCTTGAAAAAAGCTGAATTACCAAAGTACTTCTTTATGACACAATTCGTAATTATTAGAGCACTCTACGAAACAAAATAATATTTGTGTTAAAAAAATTCCTGTTTAGTATATAGTTCCATTAAAAAATGAAGAAGAAAAAATGCTTGAATATTTTCAGTTTTAATGTAGTGGATTAGAACTAAGAAGTAAACAAATAAAACAAAAAAGTTGTGTTGTTCTTTGAGAAAAAAAAAAATCTATCTGTCAGATTATTATCATGAAGGCATTTTACTTGATCTATTAGTATTTGTAAGCATGACACACACTCTGATCATATCTAGGATACCTGGGGCCCGTTGCAGAAAGAGACACAATCGATTGTAAGTTGCAATCAATCGTAAGTCAGATCACGTGTTCTAGATGCGCAAATCTGATTGGTTGAAACGCTTAAATTTGCTGACTTACGATCAATCGTAACTTACAATCGATTGTATCTCTTTCTGCAACGGGGCCCTCTGCTCATGTTTTATTATGATTGTTTTTTTTTTTACCAAGAAATATGCGAGGAATGGTGATATCAAATATCCCAAGTACATTAGTTACTTGGCTTTTAGCTTTGGATTTGAACTGTGTGCACCTAACAAGCGACTGGCTGGAATCCTCCCCAAGGAGTGGAATGATAGAAGTGTGTGTCCGTTGACCGGGGTAATAATAATAGTGCTTAGAGGTGCATTGCAACTTGCGCTCTTTAAATGTCTTATTAGTATTACTATTTATTATTATTTTGTAAGGCATTTTAAGTGATATATTGGTTATCATGACAAACACACTCTGTCTGAGCATACATGTAATCTATGAGACCGGTTGCCTGTTTTTGTTTTTAAGAAAATATATACAATATACTGTACATGTATTTGTGAGGTATAGTGTTCATCTATCATGATATAAAAAATATACAAACAAGTAAGTTTTTGTTGGCTTTTATCTCAAGTAAATCTTTTATCTTTTTAGGTTTGAACTCATAATTGGAAAGATCTGAAAAATAATTTGACACTTTGAAGGAACTATTGTAATTTACTGTATGATCACGCTGACAAAGTGTTATCACTCTAACATGACGATTATGTAATTATTCAATTCTGTTTATAATGTTGATTGTTCATTGAACATTGAAAATGTGTAAATTTCATTGTATTTTGTACATTTTTGGCAATATTTATGTCTATTCACAATTGCTATTTCGTGTTAGATTTCGATGCCATCTGATTGATCACCAGTGAACATTATTAATTCAAGTTGAAATAAAAAATTATTCAAACGAAATTGCTTTGACTTCGACTTTGTTATTTTGTGTGTGTTAATTTATTTAATCATTGTTCCTTTACATATTAAGGGGGATATGCATTGTTGCTTACTGTTATTGATATGCTGTGTTACACAGTAATGTTGGGTTGGCTTACTGATTATGTGGCATGCTTCTTATGGGGGATGGGGGGGGGGAGGGGGGGGGGGTGGTTGGGATGGGGGTGCACTCATCTAAAATGTCTCTTTTGGGTTATTTCATTTCATCCGTACTGCTTAGTAACGGATGATGTCACAAATAACTCTCTCCATGGACGGCCGCGCGCTACGAAGGTCTGATTTGCGTCTTGTTTTCCGAGTCGAGTTGGTAGTCGGGAGTCGGTAATACACGCGACGTAAGATTTGAAAAGAAGGCGACGCGACAGAAAGGTCATCTAGTGTAAAAGAAGTAGATGAAAAAACAGTCGCTATATATACCAAGGCCTCGCGTCTGATAGAGAGAGAATACGTAACAAAAAATTGCGAACATTAATTATACAAGTCATGTATTATAAATTGAGTAGAATGGTAACCAGTGCCAGTGGCCATAGGGATAGGATGATGGGCGGGCGGGGGGGGGGGGGGTGGGGGGGGGTGGGGGAGCTTGTCAGGTGGAAAATTGGGAAGATGTTTTTCGGACCTCAGCCCCCCCTCCCCCCCTCCCCCCTCCCCCCGGAAAACCTGTACCCCTACGCCCATGTTATAGTGGCGTAGCGTGGTTGGACTGATTGGGGGGCACACCTTTATTCATGTATTTCTTTATTCTTCGAACAATGTCCCCTCATGTTTTTTTCCCTTCAAATTATGGGGGAGGGGCACGTAGCTACACCACTGATATGTTAACCGCTGCTGATATACAATCGAGCATCACTCCACCATTCCGTTAAGGTATGTCAGAAACGATTGCCTTGGCGAGATCATCATCCAGTCTCTCTGTTTCGCCAATTGCAAGAACAAAAAAGTCATATTTATGAGAGAAAAAGTCATATTTATGAGAGAAAAAAATCCCATTTAGAGACAGCTATATCTGACTAGTGATGTATATTAAATTGTATAACACGAGGGGCTGTCACTGCTCGTGTGATTATAGTCGGTGTCCACGCCTGTCCCTTCCTGCCAGTCGGATCAGATGCGCGGCCTCGTAAAAAGGCTACAATTTTGTGTTTGTTTTACCAATAAGATTTACCAATTACGTAACAACAGGGGGATATAGGTGGGGGTGTGCACCTTATATGGGGGCATATTGGTCCGGCGCATACACCCCTATGGGGCATGCAATCCTATGGGGGCATAACTATGGAGGGGCATGTACGCCCCTAATCGGGGCATAGGTTTGACATGTACGCCCTTCTGTATGGGAGGCATTGGTTGGGCATGTCCCCTTAACAAGGGGCATATGTGGAAGCATGCGGCCCCTAGAGGGGCATTGTTCGTTTACATGTACCCCCTATGGGAGCACAGTTGGGGGGCATGAACTCCCTATGAGGGCATTGATCGTGGGCATGCACCCATAAGAGGGCAGTTGTCGGGATATGCACTATGCAGTTCTTACGGGGTATATAGACGGGCCTGTAGACGGGGGCATAGGTTGGGGCATGCACCCCTTCCCCGATGAAATTGCAACAAGTTTATTTACTCATGACATTGGGCCGTATGCATAAAAACAAGCAATTGCTTGTGCTAGCCTTTTGCTTGAATCGGTATGCACACAAACAAGCAATTGCTTGTAAGCAAAAGCTTTTGCTTACAAGCACAAGCAATTGCTTACGGCTCGTAAGCAAATGCTTACCAAACAAGCAATTGCTTAAAACCGTATGCATAAAACGAACCTTTTACTTGTCTTGATAAGCAATTGCTTGCGTTTTTTCAAGCACCTCCGGACCAGCTTGAGCTCTTGCTTACTCAGGGCATTCGCGTTTAAAGGGCAATGAAACCCAAGCAAAATGTTGCTTTCATAGTCTTGAAGAGATTAAGAAGAACAATCTCTGAAAGTTAGAGCATAATCGGGTAAGAAACAAGAAAACTACGGCTCTTTGAAGATGTCCATTTATTCCTATGGGGAACTCAAATTGGCAACGCACTCTGATAAGTGTGTGGACAACTCCCCATATGTTTTGTACACAAATGTTCCCATTTTTACAGTTTTCTTCATAGTCACATTTTTTCATTCCCCCAACTCATGATATGTTATGTATAAAAGCATTCTACAAAACATATGTTGAACTCGAACGAAGGGTAAACATAAATTTTGAGAAAATTAAACAAAACTGAAATTTTGTGTACAAAATGTATAGGGAGTTGTCCACAACTTTGCCAGAGTGCGTTGCCAATTTGAGTCACTCGAAGAAATACATGGTTCTTTTTAAAGAGCCATAGTTTTCTTATTTCTTGACCGATTGTGCTCAAATTTTCAGAGACTATTCATTATATTTAGTGTTTTATAGTGCATACAACAATTTGTCTGGATTTCATTGTCCTTTAAGGATCAAATTTTCATACCGTTTCAGGATGATTACAAGCTCCTTATTTCAGAGATTATGTTGTGATTTCATATTTAATCAAATTCCTGTTATTTTAGACTTTTTACGGCAATTTTTGTCCATCGATCTGCACAGAAACCCCCCTGATGCTCTGTGCTGTTTCTTCGCTATTTGCGTAAGAAAAAAATACTACCGCCAGGTCGGGCACGAAGCATTGTTGTCCTGCAGTGCGATGTTCGCACAACCGTAACGATCCTTTGTCCAACACGTAAGCAAATGCTTGGCAGTGCAAGCAAAAGGTTTGAGCACAAGCAAAAGCCTGTGCATATGAATTCAAGCAATTGCTTGAACTTGATCTTTTGCTTGACAAGCTCTTGCTTGTGCTTAAAGCAATTGCTTATAAGCAATTGCTTGTCTTTATGCATACGGCCCATTACCTTTGTTTATCGATTTTTCCTGTTATGATAAATTGCCCTTTCCAATAAAATATTATTCGCAGAAATTATTGGAAAAATAGTAACGTGAGGTCAACATTATTCAGCAATGTGGGATGAGTGATTAAAATATGTGTCAAATACCACCCAAATGTAAAATGTGTACTACAGAAGTCATTGTTTATAAGGCAATGTGACAAGCTAATTTCAGTATTAAATCATATATTGCAAACTTATAAACGCACGTCTGTTTAAAAAATAATAAAAAAGTATTTTTACTTGTGTTTCTAGAAGAAAATCTCCTATTCTTCAAACGCGTACACCGTATCTGTTTCCAAACAATGCGAGTTCATTTTGTTTGTGTCAATTCAGACAGTGGTCAGATGGTGAATGGTGCTGTGTCTGTTTGTTGTTTGTTTCATGTTTTGGTTTCAGAGTATCAATCATGCAGGTAGGTATATCAAACTAATGTATAAGAGTATTTCAGGTAATTATATGGTAATTAAACCCAGTGTATATCGGTCATTTAATCCGGTGTTTCGAACCATATCCACGACTCCCATTAAATTTCGGTCATGGTTGATCTCACCTGGCGATGGACCCCCTACGGACTGGGTCACCTTGGTCCATGGTCCATCAAATAATACCTTATTTACCTTTCGAAAGGCGACCTACTTTTGCTGCCGACTCGTGTAGTCTGATTCGCAGGCGTTGTTTCATTTAGTTTCACGACTAAACGTAATTGAAAGTACAGTTAAAAAATGTATCAGGGGCCATCTGTCTATAGTATAGCGACCACCAAAAAGGTTATCAGATCATGCATGCACATACAAATAATTGTTTTGTTATGATAATGATGGAACTTGTCTAGAGAGAACACCTGTCTTGAATGGCAACTTTTCGTTTCCCTTGCTGGCAACAATACCACTACAGCTCCCTGTTTATCATAGTGGGCACTATGTACATGTTTGGCTGTAGTCTTGAAGCTAACACCGCTGGCTCCATCAAAATTCTCTTATTTCCTTTTTGTAGTATATTTTGGAGCGATGTTTTTTTTTCCAATTCAATCATTTGTTTTCCGTGTATCCCCTCAAGGTGACAAGGTAGAAGCATTTATAACAAGCTTGATTGATAGTTATATATACCATTCCATAAAAAGGTTATTGGCATAATATTTTTTTTTTAATCTACTAGTTGCTACCTTCACCCGAGTCGAATGAACTTGAACTATATAATTATATCAATTTGTGAGCATCTCCCATGCACTACATAAATAAACGATGACTCTTTCTCGGTATATACAGCGTATAGCCAGGGTTATAGAACGGGAAGAAAGGGTGGGGGTTGGGGTGGGGGGGGGGGGGGGGGGGGGGCTTCCTGCCGCCCCAAATTAAAGTAGTGATATAGCTTGCCCCAAATCAAACGTTACTTTCCCGACAGTATAGGTGTATTGGGTGCGCATCATGAAATGAGCACTGAATTTGTCATTGTCATTAAAACAACATTCAGAATATTCAGAAAAACAACAATTAACTTTCCTAGCAAATCCAATAAAAAAAATTAATTCTCAGTAATTAATTTCTAAATCACTTGCCCTAGTTGAGCAAGAGACTGCACGCAGATGTTTTCACTTGCCCCGAGCGAACGGGCAAACGGGTTCGAATTCGTTGAGCCCATAGACAAGAAAGTCTTGTGCGGTCATGTGTGGTGTGGGTGGGGGGGGGGGGGGGGGGGCAAATGGCGTAAAAAAAAGTATCTCGGGGATAACTGCCCCTGTTACCTCCGCTGGTAGTATAAGGATGCGAAAATTGAGACGAAATTGAGGTTGGCATTGGCACATCCTCAGCTTCTCGGGACTAAATTGAAGTACAAATTTATAAATATTGAATGATAAAAATGACAAATGGACGGGAAAAACTATATTATAATTGCAGAGCAGTTGAAACTTTAACGCAGGAGAAATTATCATGAAATCAAGAGAATTTCCAGCACCGCCGGGTTTTTTGTTTGGTTTTCGGTGGACTGCACCTCGAGGGATTAATACAATGAATGACTCCGAGCCCCCGTCATGCCCATGTTTTTTTTAAATTTAATCTATTTATTTTCATTTTTGTGTCAAATCATTCGCCTCAATGCATGAATGGTCTCACGTACAGATCTTCGCTGCGACTTTGTGAAGTTTCCTCATGAATAATGCATGATGAGGCGTGACGTCACAATACGCTCTACAGCTGATCGCCGTGTGATTGCATCACAGTGCAGCGATCAGCTGTTCTGCGGCGGTGTGCATTACTACAACACAGTGTGCAGTATGGTATACAGTATGCAGTATTCTTCCATTGACTTTGTATTGTTGGTCTTGACTTTCATCGCAAGTGGAGGAGGAGGCATATAACGGCGGCCGTTGGTTTTAAAACTTCATAGGGTCGAGGTTGGGGTGGTGGACAACTATAATACACAAGGAAGTGGCGTGGAGGCATCACATTATGGCAGATTAAAACGAGATTAATCAAAACAAAAAAAACGTATTTATTTTAAGCGACAGAATCATGATAAACTCGTGTCAATAAACTGTTAAAATGAGCTGCCCGATAGTGACTGTACTTTGACATATCCAAGAGGCAAAGATATGAGAGCGAGAACAAACACATGCATGCGTGTACGTTATAATTCTGGACATGAAGGAGTTAGACGGAGCATTTTACTGGTTGACACTGTAAAAATCATTATAATCATCTGCGTTTTCTTCCTTTTGTTTCTGCCCCAACCGCCACGTATTTCTTCCGCCATTTACAAATAATCTTGGATGTGTTTTTATCAAGCTTTATAATATATACCACTACCAGTATGATTTTGCTGAAAAGTTTCGTTTTCTGACCGACAATACTTTGACAGAAGTAAACCGGATTGAAATATTATACGCGGATAGAAGGAGTGGAATAAAGGAGCACATGATATAGGCCTATTTGACAATCTTGAATGCATCTCTATTATATCTGTCTTATAGTATACGCTTTCTTTTTGTGATATATATAGTCTGTCATAAATTATATTGCCTGCCATTTTGATGAAGGAGATCAAAATGGGGATCGCGGGGTGATCGAAAACTGAGAGGATAAAAACATATTTGACAAAACATTGTCATCTTGAATTCTTGTCATTGCCTTTTGTGTGATTTCGTGTACTGATGCAATCAAAATCAGTTTGGCGTTGTTAAAATTAATTGCATAATTGGTTGTTCTCAACCATCCGGATCATACGCGTTTTACTATCTCGAATATAAACCTATAATATACATTCTATGACTATTCGCATACATATAACTCCCTGGATTTCGACGTTGGTTGTGAATAATTTATTGTGAGCCGCGGTGAGCGCCCGAGCACCACACCACCACCACCACCGGTATTTCCAGGCCGCTAGGCTCGGCGTGGTATTGAGGATAAGATCACCGCTCGCAGCTAGCTAGGATGGCCAGGGGTGGTGTAAGTGTGCCTACCAAGGTTCCCGAGGGGGGTTGGGGGTGGGTGGTCTGCCTCGCCTCCGCGTGGATCAACGGGGTGATATTCGGTATCATCAACTCCTTTGGGGTGCTCTACGTGGTCATGATCGACCTGGACGGGGCTACTGCATTCAAAACATGTGAGTATCATATATGCATATTGTATGTAGACTCATTCGGCTCCCCAGGGAGTGGAGAGAGTGCACATGAAACCTTAAAGTAATTAGCAATTATATAGTTATTTGAAACATGATTTCTCCGTTGAAAATACATTGTATTATAACCATTCAAACATCCCAGCTCCCTAGGACAAGTCAAGAGATGTGCAGATAATATAGATATATATCTAAATTACATTTTTTGTATTATACTCTCCGTATAAAACGTACATGGAAGGAGATGGATCAGTGGTCTATAAACAAGGAGTACCTTGTACCTCCTTGCTAAAAATACATACATGTAGGCCTACATCATCACAGGTTATACATCCAAGCATTTCGAGTATACGAAAATATGTATTATTGCTGATGCTATACCTTGTATTAAATACTGTTACTACTTTCAAATCAAACTTTGTTTCACATTGAGCTCTAAGATTTTTAGGGGATTCTTCATACATTTTGAGGGCTTAATCATCGTAATTCTTGTATATATATATTTATAATCTCCAAAAACGATTATTCGTTATTTCTCCTTTCTCCTCCGGTATATGATATTTCAAAATGTTATTATGTACAGAAGTATATAATATATAGACCTATAATAATGTAGGTATATACCTATACAATTAAACAATGACGAGGCTCTTCATTACCTAATGGGTGGGTGGGTATACACGATCATTATGTACATGTGACCGTGGTGATGTTTACTCAAGACAAACATTTTGGTTTCAAGAAGATGGGGGCGTATAAATAATACTGGTATGTTTTTTCGTCAGAGAGGCTCAGGGTGTTTCCTGAATATCATCTTTCCCAATCGTTACCATCATGTTTGCCCGAAAATAAGATTTTGCCCGCATTGCAAAGACAATTAATTATTTTGCCAGATATACTATAGTTCGGATATTGCCCCGAAATGATAACAATTTGCCTCCAACTTACATATTATGATTTGGGCCCGAAAATGTTACGATTTTCCCGAAAGTATTTTGATGATTTTTGCTCGAAACACCCAAACAGTCATTAGATGAATGTGTCCCAAAAATACAGGTAACCGAAGATAACAAATTACTATGATCATATCGAATAACATGTACATGTAGGCTACTATACATAACCTATATTTCATTGATACGTGCAATGACAACCTTAATGTGTTTTACTTCTTGATTCGTATTTATATAAATGAATATGTTCGAGTGTAGATGCATAATTATATCAGAAGTATTACATATCAGATAGCCTGCATCATATCATAGACCTACCACCTATATCATCAAGAGTGACACAGTGAACTCGGTAAAAAAAAAATCCTCCTAAAATATGCAATAAAATACTTCTATAAAGATGCATTTGAATATAAATCATTATTGGGGGTTACAAATGTCTATAGCTCATAAACATTTTAGGGTCAAAACGTGCCCCATCCATCCATCAGTTCTGAATGCATGTATATGTTTACATAGGGCTCGACACTAGAGAACAATGTTATTTCATACGTGTGAATCTCATCTAGAAGTAACAGGGCAAGTACATTTTATATTGGGGCAAGTAAAGTTTCAAAATGTACAATGTATGATTTTGCTTTCCCGAATGGGCCAGTAGAAAATTAGGTTAGTGTGCATGATAAGTGTTATATAATGGCTTCATTTTCTCTCTACATGGGGGGTGTTTCACAAAGATCCTAAGTTGAACTTAACTCTAAGTTGGACTGAAGAAGTATGGAAAGCCATTAGTTTCTTTGAAATTTTGTTGTAAAATCCTTTTTCAAAGGCATATAGAATGTTGATTCAAATCATTAATGTTTTCTATTATCAATTACATTTCATGTTCTTTATGTATGATTTATAAAAAGTCTAAAATGTTTGCACTTTTGCTTTTTAATATATTGTATTCCATGGCTACGAATGGCTTTCCATTATTTTTAAGTCCAACTTAGAGTTAAGTTCAACTTAGGATCTTTGTGAAACACCCCCCTGGACCCTAATGCATAAAACCACACTAGCTTAATTAGTTACTTTCTAAATATTATATCTGTTATAATGATAGGGTTAAGTAAGCCAGCGACGTGCCGTTGTATTAGTCATTAATCATTATACATTATGGTTATATGCATTTATTACAAACTTCATGTATATGAAGTTTTCTCTATATAGTCGACAACTAAAATGATCTCTTAGTATTGTTGCATATTACGTTGTTCCGTCATTATTTTGAAATGAACTTACAACTAATAGACCCCGCGTACATTATAAACCGTACACAATGATTACACTTTTATGAGGGAGTATAATTTAATGACTATAATCATGTTCGTGATGTTGCATCAGAATTACACTCAGTTGTCTTCTTTTGTTAATTCGGAGCATTCGACCATGGAACTGAAACTGCTTGACAGGTTCAATCATGGTACAACCATCGATATATATCGATGGGTAAAACTTATCCGTTATACAATCATGTACATTGTATACTGCTCAGAATCTCCAAAGCTCAAAACAGTGACAAAACCAATTATCGACTTGTTGTCGTTTTTGTTGTTATCGCTCTTGGTGTTGATAATTGTATTGTTGTTGTCGTCGTCATCGTCGTCATTTTTTTACTGGGTATGGTGCAGGGGGGGGGGGGGGGGTGGTCCTACCCTTTTTGGCGAACATTTAAAATGTAGAAAATGTAATTCTTTTTCGATTAACAAGATAAGCTTACATACATGTAGCTAAGCTTTCTTGTTTTACGTCGTGTATATTCAATTACGTATAATTTACATCATTAATATAGATATGTTTTTAGTTCATCTTGTCATTCGCGTTGTAGACATTGCCCCCCCCCCCCCAAAGGTGTGGATTAATCCTAAACATGCCACTGACCTTATTATGTATACAGTGTACATACGGTCGTCACAGAGGCCTCTCGTTATTGTCTATGAATAAGTTGGGAAATATAAATTTAGCTGCATCTAATTACCATGATTACAAGGTGCAATAATGGTACCCCTTAATCTGATCATGTTGATTATAGTGGTAGGTTATATAGTCGACCTCATTATGTTGACATTTATTATTTAAGGGGATGTATGCCAAAAATGTGCCATATATTCTGCAAAATTCTTTGCAAAATTCGAGCAATTATGCAGAACTGTTGCAAAACAGTTACTCAAGGGACTTTGTTGCCGAACAAATTTGTTAAATATTTGCATTATTTTTGCATTAAAACAAAATTAGAAATTCCAGGTTACTTTGCGACAATGTCCCTAAAATTTCACAGTGACCAAGTCATGTACATATTGTATATATATTACCCTCTGTGATACCGGATATATTATGGGTGTGTAAAGTATGTTTTATTTTGCTTTTGGAATGGACTTGATCAATTCTACTCGATTTAATGTACCTACATGATTATTGCATAATTTCATTTAAGTATATTGCATATAGTGATTTATAGTATGATTCGCATAATGATTTTGATGCAATTTGAGCTGAATTATGCAGCTATAAGAGAAAATGGTTAGTTCATATTGAAGGGTCTATTTCATTCCCATTCCTGAATGTAATGTTTGTAAACTCTGGTAAATTTTGTCCTGACGAAGTCTAATTGTGCTTGGATCAAAAGCTATACATATATTCATGTAGGCTCCTAACTGACGCTCAAATTAAACGTTGGAATCAAAGTATTATGTTTTTCAAGAAAGTTTTATAAAATAGTTAGTTTCACAAGAAGATAGTTGTTTTGCTCGATACCCCCTTGAGCAGCTTGACCTTACACAATAAAGAACTGTTTGGAGTCTCTGTACAGCACACAGGCATTGTTCAGATTTGATCCTAAGTAAATCGGATTGTGTGACCTTAATACCAGTATCTTATGACTGTATAATATTAAGTTAACCCGTTACATACGGAGACTGATTTTAACATGCATTGACTCTATAGCAATAGCATGATCTAGTTGGAAATATAATTATGGTAACACTTGAGAAGTGTTCAACATCTATTCATAACATCTATTTTATTACACCCATTGTTAAAGTGACCATTGTTGTATTGCATAATGCGTCCTGGGTTGAATGGGCGATTTTAGACCATTGTTGTCAGACCTATAAATATATCCTTGCCGATATCTAAAAAAAAACTTTAAGGAAAAGTGGAGTTGTTTTGTATTTTTGTTAAATTTTTAAACCACTGATATATTTGCATACAATTAAACTCAACCGAACGCTTAAAACGCAAAATACAATGTAGAAACGAAAATGTACATTTTACATTTCCGGTAATATAATTTTGCTTTTCAGTTTTGAGGTTTTTTTACGAGAAATCATATATACGCACCAAGCCGCATTTCAATCTCTAGACAAAAACAAAAATCCTCACTCCCTCTCAATTATTTTGATGACTGCAAAGATGAACATAATATTAAGCTGCCGTAGTTCCACGTATTTCACAAACGGTTTGGTTGTGAAATATTTGAAAAATAATGAAGACCATACATGTACCTGAACCTGTGTAACCTGCCATAGCAGCCACTTGTGTATAGCTGCAGTCATGCAACCTGACTATAATGGCCACCAAAAGTGAGCCCCTGCAGAGAAAACCCTGTACATATAATACTGATAATGATAAATAAACTGTACATGTCTTCGTCGATGAAATATATACGAGTCAAGTTGACTAGTCAACAAAACAAACTCGAAAAAACGCTATAATTCCATGGTAAAGTTTGATTTATTCAAATGAAAAGTTTTTCATTCAAATGAAAAAGAACATTTTTTAAATACAAATTAAAGTGTTTTTTTTTTATTCATTTGAATAAAAAAGACTTTACCATGGAATTATAGCGTTTTTTTTAGTTTGTTTTGTTTTACTTTTTATATACTGATAATGATTTAGAGGTCACCTGTCTACAGTGGGTACTTTTCTGTTCTCCCTGTGGTGTTTTGACAGTACATAGCCATAGGGCATATTCAGCTGAACAATTTTGTTTGCTTTGTTGTTTTTTGTTTGTCTGTCTGTGTGTGTGTGTGTGTGTGGGGGGGGGGGGGGGGGGGGGGGTCCAGCAGGATATGTTTGACGATACTCGTTCTCACATACATACATGTACAGAGAGGATATAAGGCAATCAAATTATACACTCATCCTATTATCAGATTATAATGAAGTTTGAGAATAATGCATAAATTGTATCCATGTCATTAAAATCAAATATTGCGGTTGTTTGATTATGCCGTCAATTTGATTGTCTGCATTTTGTTTGCCTAACAATCATCATGTATATCAAACAGCCGTTGTTTAATTTTTGAATTAACAAAACTGCAAGTCAGTTGCCGCATTGCAGCTTGTTCAGCTAGTATACTCATTATGAAATGGATGTGTAATTTATACTTCAATAGTAAAATGTCGAAATAGAAAGACGGGGGAGGGGGGGGGGGGGGGGGGGGAGGTTTAGAAGAAAAAGGGATCGTGTCATTATTTTGTATTAAGACACAGCGGATGAAATCCGGCTACTACATTTTAATTTGTTTAGTATTTTTACAAAGTCATCACCCATTTTTATTTGATGAAGTCAGGAAATGCGGAAGGATGTCATGGATGTTGTTCGGGCAAATGACCTCAACCCTCCTGGAAAAGTTTCCAACTCGCAATCATTGAAATGATTGTCTCGTCCGATGATTGCACTTGCTATAGGTGTGTACATTTCCTCATCGGAAGCTGATCACGCATTCGATTGTCATCATCATCCGGGGAGCATATTTTGTTCTAGCATTATTTATGCTAGGCATGTAACGTTAATTTGGGAGTAGTACAGGATATAATCCAGTTTGGACTGCTCGAAAAATATTATTACACGCTCTTGCGTCCCGCTCGCCATCAAGTAGGTTAAATGGGTAGTACAGTTTTGGTAAGGCTGAGCTTTAGTAACCAAAACCTGCACAATAGCACCACAAACTAATAGTTATAACCCCACCATGCTCGAAAGGTATAGAAAATTACAAACGACTAAGTAAAAATCCTGTTATCATTCAAAAAGAGCCATTAAACACAAGAGGGCGCTCACTAAAAAAGCATTGGTTTCAACCATTTTTCATACAAAATTATCACTCATTATGCATGTGATGTTTTGTTGAAATTTAGATTAAGTAGAGAGATCATCAACAACTATTTAAAAACCTCTTTAAAATTTGTGAAAAAGTGTAAGCATTTTTAAAATAATAAAAAAAAATCATCAAATAAATCTGGGTCCCAGATTTATTCCGATCGGATATATTTATTGATATTTCAGCCGTTTCTGAACCGATTTTGATCAAATAAAGTTTCTTCGTCCATTAAAATTGTATGCTCTTTCAAATTTTACACTCAGTTTTTCATTATCTCACAAAAAAATGTATTTCGTGCAGCGCCCTCTATACCAAAACTGAACTACCCCTTTAACATCGTATTAGACTATAATATTAAATGACTTGACTTGAAGGGTAATTGTGGTCGATATGTATAGGATTGGAACATTTTGTTTTATTGTGGGGGGGGGGGGGGGGGTGGGGGTTATAAAGTACATTGTTAGGGAAATGGTTACCGTGTTAGGGGTATGATAAGGGTTGTATTTCATAGCATAAATACAACCCTAACGCAAACTTAAACCCTAAAATATACGTAATAGTAAATAATAATAACAATAATGATAATAAATTCCATTTATATATATTAGCATTATAATTATTCCATTGGTCATCAGTTACAGTGCATACTCGCAAAACTATACTGTGCACCATATCAACTCCCTAGGGAGCATACTAGCTCGAGCTTCTTCCATACATGCACATTAGCACACCTCTATATCATGTTTATGCCCCAAGGTGTCGTACATGTATAATGAAAATACACGTCCGGGACTTTCATTAATTATCATTCCCTAATCTTCCGCTTTGAGAATAATCCCGATGGAAAATTAAAATCACGATTCCGAATGTATGAGAAGCGATGCCTTTTTAGGTTTACTTTTACAAGGTGATGACCTTAAACGTAATATAAAAAAGAACTGGTTGTTTCTGATTTTAGGGTGTTAAAAAAAGTACGCTGAACTTCAATGACGGTATAATAACGAAATACAAAGTACTAAACAGCTTATTTAGTCGATTGCACGTAAGTATTCGTGTTGTCGATATATCAATTGATACCTGGAAGTTTAATACCTTGACCTTACACTTAGGCGTTAAAATGGCGGGTAGCGTATATACATAATGATTATGTTATTATTTAATTGTCAACATAGGCTGGGCGGTAGATTTTGTTCAAGGTACCAAGGTCGTCTGCACGAATAACATCCATACCTTCTTCCTCCGAAAGTTGTGAGCTTACTTTATCCCCAAATGAGCTTATTTTGCCCAAAACGTAACGCTTCGTTGTGTTTTTGTATCCCACATGAGCTTATTTTGCCCCAAAATGTAACGTTTTTACTCGAAAGCGAGATGATTTTCCTGAATGTTGATGTATTTATAATAATAATAATAATAAGTTATATTTATATAGCGCATTTCCAATTAAAAAACTGATCGATGCGCTTTACAACCTCTCCAATAACCTACAACAAAAATAAATACGTCTTAAAATTTCAAACTCTCAGGGACATGTATTCCAAACTCTCAGGGAGAATGGGGTGCCCATGGCCCTAGTCCTCTGCCCCGCATAAGGTTGTGACGTTCTGTGTACATGTATATAGTCCTGTGAAATGCGCACCACTCACACATCAAAAATAAAATCATGCAAGAAGCAGATTCCGTCAAGAAATTGAATCAACAAAAACAAAAACAAAACCCACACAATTTCAATGATTGTGTGTACTATTGTTGATATGATAATTCAGACAATAATTGAATTAGGTATTTTTTTTCGAGAACGGTATACAGAATAAATATGTCTTTGTAAAATCAATTTGGTCACATGCATGATCGCAATCCGAACTTAACACTTACTTAAGTTTGACTACAAAATTATGGAAAGCCATTAGTTTCTTTGTTAAACGAGTTCTTCAAAGCCTGAAATTTTGATTAAAATTTTATCAAAGAGGTGTCAAGCTATTGACGTAAAATTGTGATGGACGTTTCAAATATTCGCATGTTGGGCTCTTGACTGTGTCTAATTCCGAAGCTAACAATGTCTTCCCATCACGTTTAAGTCCAACTTAGCGTTTTACTTGGGATCTTTGTGAAACACCCCATAGGTAGATTACAAATCCTTTTGAAACTGCATGCTATTTTCTAAAACTTTTTTTTCCACTAATTAAAATGTTGTATTCATGTTCGCAAAGATGGAAGGAACATTCTGAGCTCTGAAGAAGAAAATAAAGCTAGCCAAGTTCCTATACTTTCCATCGTCGCCATGGTTACCAAGCTTGACTGGTATTAAAGTTGCGCCACAAAGTAAAGAGGACACATTTCCGCATTAGATGTTCATGTCTTCAGTTTCACACGATGTGCAATCTTCTCTTTCCTGAAGATAAATGTGTTTCATAACAGGAAACACACATAAGCATACTAGATACAGAAGCTTAACTACGGAGGGGGGGGGGGGGGGTACGGGGGCACGTGCAATAATTTGACAAAACGATTAAAACACATTAGGGGAGTTTGTATACAACATATAGAAAACCTTCAGGTGTGTCCCCAGTCAGTCCGACCTTCCTACACCACTGACAAGGCGGAAGGGGGGGGGGGGGGGGGGGGGGGGGGGGGGGGGGGGAGGGGCTTGCATAGGGCTGCAACTCCCCCAGGCCTTCTCCTCCCCTATCATAGTTTAGAAATTATCAATATAGGGCAGAAATTGTACTGTAATCACCCTATTTTCGAGCCAAATCAGCTCATTATTTGTCGAAGTCAGGAAGGCCCGCCGAAAAATATGTTCCTATAAACATGATAAACCCATTACAGGAAGGTCGGTCCGAATAATGTGAAGTGATGATGTTATCAAAAATAAAAGTAAAGTCAAATCCTATTCATTCCACGTGGTATTCGACTTTATTTTAAACATTTTCGAAATCCACAACAATTTACTTAGAACTGTTACGCGGTTTTCATAAACCTCGTTGCATTCGTATTTCCAATAGAAGCATGGAATTTTCCGAAATTCTCTTTCGTTATTCTGATATTTTTTAACGAAGTGTTGGGATTTGAAAGTCTCCCTGGGAGACGTTCAACTGTATACAAAGTTAATGTAATGAGTATGAAAATATCGTTTTGCATATTCGCTCATTTCTCAGTCATGTGACATTCATTTTTATCACCTGACTTAGTAAATACAGTACATGAGCTGCCATGTAATATTTTTGGATATTACATGGCACTGTTACATGGCAATCAGATGATAAAACAGTTGTTAACTTTGTTCCCCTCGGGAATTTAAAATGCTATTTCGTGAAGTAAATAACTCTTCCCTCAATAGCATTTAAAATCCCTCGGGAGTGGAACATTCCGTGCTTTTCCCTCCACCACCAGTTAACAACTGTATAATATACCATGGAATTGTCACACATCACTCATTGGTGATTGGACATCTCAGATTACAGGAATACACATACCTATCAACCCTTCGTCCGTGTTTGCACATCTCAACAAATTGAGATAATTAGAGCTTTCGATTTCTTCCTTCTTTTTTTTTTTTTTTTTTACAAACTTCGACCTTCAAGGTCCTTCAAGGTCAACAACTGTATAATATTGCTCAATTCAGATTGTTTCATTGTGAATCACCTGTCCACCGCGGAAATCCTCTTTCCTTACCCTATACACATAATTATGGTAATTTACCACATTGACTTGGTTTGTACCCATTTGGTCTACACTACATGTATAGCAAAATGAGAATGTCACAGTATACTTATACAATGGTTTCATGGGAACGCCCCCCATTCAAGATCAGAGTCTTCGTGGCTAAATGGGTTGAACACCGGTCTAGCAATCCGGAGGTCTCGGGTTCGATTCGATCCCGGCGAAGCCTATTTTTCTTTACTCATTTTCGATCATTTAATATATTCCTAGCATATACGAATAAGGATTTATATACGATTTATAGTATAAGGTACTATCTAGTATAGGATTTATATACGATTAGGATAAGGTACTATCTAGGATAGGATTTATTTACGATTAGAATAAGGTACTGTAGTATAGGGGTTGGGATTACGGTTAGGGTTTGTCAGAAATAACCGACTCTACATGGGGTTTATTTTATACATCTGGCTTCCTACTACCATGTACCCCCATAAATGGAGCGGTCGGTGGAGACTGATTTTCGGTCGTCATACATGTATAGGTTAGGGTTAGGTTTATGGGTTTAGGTAGGTTAAAAGATCGGGAATCGGGGTCAAGTGTGAAGTTTTGAAAATGAAAAGTTCAGGCATCGTGCTGTATAACCGAATAGATGTAGACCAAGCCACCTGAAACCGATTTAGAATCAGCACTATATCCAACACCACCGCTACATGTATGTCCCATCGCCACAATTCCTTTCAATTTCACCAGTCATCAATTTCCTTTATTTTTTGCTGTATAAACATGTTTCCTTCTCGAACGCCCATTTTCCAGCCGACGAAATGAACATTTCGGAGGTGATACAGAAAATCGAACCATTAATCATTTACAAAGTGCATTGTCTATACATATTATACATGTTTTATTGCTAAAATGGGTATAGTTATATTATAGAGTTTAGTCGTTTATCATTACACCAACGAGGTAGGTGAAGTAGAAGTGTTTATGCACGTATACCAGTTGGTGCAGATCACGCGGCAAGCCACCACGAGAGGGTGGGGGATTGGGAGGCAGATATCTATTGGGGGCAGTTTTCCCCTCCCCCACCCACATCCCCCAATCTACGTCACTATATATACCATGTATACCCAGTGGTCGGGTGGTGTATAGGTATAGCGAACTGGATATCATACCTCTAACGTCATAGGAGGCGTTTGTGGGGGTGTGTCCCGGTTTGAACTCGCCTTCATTGTTTCCAATTGGTTAATTACCACAGCGTGTGAATGGTAATCATGATTATAGTATATATATAGTTAGCACCGGTATAAGGTCAAATAGATTACCAGTTAAAGGCGCCACTCTATGTTCCATGTGGACTTTTGGAGTTTGGTCCCTTAAATTTGGGTACTAGCCTCGTAATTCAGGCGCATTCACGGTGAACCGACGTTAGATTACAAAATTGTGTCCATAATTAAAACAAAACCTTTCCACAAATCAGTGTCCTTTAGTACTTATCTATATGGTTGGTTATTTTGGTTCAATTTTTGCAGGCGCGTTCAATCAATTATGATTATTAACGTCACCATCCGAGAGACGTAGCCGAGGTTCGAACCCGTGCCGATTAGTGCGACGAGCAGAGCTCGGACCACTAGACCAGGGCCCCGTTGTAGAAGGAGTTGCAATCGATTCTACATGCAGTTGCAACAGTAAGATCATGAGACTATTTAATGCGCAAATATATGATTGGTTAAAACGCAAACATTTTCTGACTTACAATAATTGATTGCAACTTACAATCGATTGTATCTCTTTCTGCAACGGGGTCATAATCACTTCTTCACCTTATATATATACACATCGCATTATCCTTCCAAGTACGCTCTGATCTTGAACTTTTTTTCATACAAAACTGTTATATGTCTTCTTCTTTTCTACAACCCTTTCTACAACCCTGTTACAACTTAAGAGGGCGCTCTCTAAACAAATAATTGGTTTCAACCATTTTTCATACAAAATTGTGCATGTGATGTTTTGTTAAAATAATGATTTACTATACTCTATATAGAGATACTATTAGAGCATTCGAAAGGGAATGATTCTCATTTCACATGTTTTATTCAATGAACTTTCTAATGGAATTAAAACCGACCAATTTAGTGTCAAGGGGCATTTCGGGAAGTACCAATACTAGTAGTCAAGTGTACCTTTAAAGGGGTAGTTTAGTTTTGGTAAGGCTGAACTTTAGTAGCCAAAACCTGCACAGTAACATTATAAACTAATAGTTATAACTCCACCATGCTCGAAAGGTATACAAAATTACAAACGACCAAGTAAAACGCCTGTTATCATTAAAAAAGAGCCATTAAAACACAAGAGGGCGCTTTTTTAAAAGGCATTGGTTTCAACCATTTTCAACCAAAATTATGCATGTGATGTTTTGTTGATATAATGATTAAATAGCGAGATCATCAACAACCATTTAAAAAACGCTTTTGAACATTTTTGAAAAAGTGCAAGCATTTTTTTCATTTTTTCAAAAAATCATCTAATTATTTGGGCCCCAAATAATTATAAGATCAGATATATTTATTGATATTTCAGCCGTTTCTGGGTCGATTTTGACCAAATAAAGTTTATTCTGCCATTAAAATTGCATGTTCTCTCAAATTCGACACTCAGTTTTTCATTACCTCACAAAAAAATTGCGATGTGCAGCGCCCTCTCTACCAAAACTAAACTACCCCTTTAATACTCTTCGTACTGTCATGATCAGATACGTGTGGCCTATATGCCAGGCAACAGAAACAGAGTCGCCCACCTTGTATTGGTGCCCATATAGACTAGAGGCACGTGCAGGAATTTTTTATTGTGCCGAACGTTTAATCAATGTCCGATAAGTGAATTGGTCAATAGTAGGGCATTTTATTATGAGTCATAATTAATTGTTATCTACAAGCCTACAGTGCAGTAGTTACTCTCGGGCGTGCATATTAATTATCGTGGTTTCAATTTTGTCGGAAAGTTTATCTGTACTGTTTAATAGTTCCTTTTCCAAGTGCCCCCCCCCCCCCCCCCACCACCACCACCATGTACGTTCCACAAAATAATCACAGTGCTTGTCATATCTGTATCATTAATTTTGTTTGATAAGTTTGATAACTTTCAAAGCTTAGATAATTGTAATGACAACTATATCCTGAACTATAAATTAGTTGCCAGATAAATATAATACTGATTTTTGTCTGCAATACAAGACTACGCATATGTCATGGATGTGTTGTGTATGTACCTTTGTTACAAGTGAGATATAATAACCCTCCATGTGTCATTGTATGCTAATAAGTTCCTCGTCTGTATACACTGTTTACACGTCGTTTGACACGTAGTGTTATCCATGCAGAAGCATTGACATGATCCACGTACTAGACCGGGGCTTAGGGGAAGGGGGGGGGGGGGGGGTCATAACGGGAGACATTAGTTCTCCTTGAAGGGGCAAGTTGGAGATGAGCTTGACAAAATCAGCGAGGCGTCATGTACGTATTTACCATGTAGTTTAGAAGATGCAGTGAACTATACGAGATTATAGAGGGGAAAAAGGAAAATATCCCCTTAAAAGGGCAAACTCATGCCCCCCCCAAAAAAAAACAACAACAAACAAACAAACAAACAAACAAACAAACAAACACAAAAAACTAGGCCGCATAGGCAGTTTTATTCGATTTTAAGTTGAGGTGAACTTGGGATATTTGGGAGGATTTGTTAGCAGGACTTTGATATATCTGATAATTTCCAGCCAATCAATCACTCATGTTTATGACACTGCTATTAATATAATGAAAATATATTTAGGCTTAAATGTTAATTGTGTAGTTGAAACGGGACGTTGACCACGACACTCACATAATGGTAACCTATATAATGCATCAAATACAATGCATTACAAATCAACATTGTGTAAGGTGTCTTCAATCTTATCTACTTTACTTTATATCTTTTTTAAAACCCGACTGTTCTAACATTACAACAATGCACGTGAGCGCTCTTGGTGGAAAATGATTTTGCAATTCTGTATTTGCACCAAATATTTTTCGATAACAAATTACGCAATATCGTGAATATAAGTCTAGATATATTTAACAATGGCTTGTAAATGAAGGTCATGTTAACGCCTATATCTGATTAATAATCAGAAATCCATTAGATATCATAATAATTATTCTGAATATTTTGAACCTTGGATGATGTTTTGGGATAATAATTTTACAGCTGAGTAAACATATTAAAGATAAACTGTCTGGTTATCATTTTAATTGTGTTAAGTAGCTAGTTGTTGAATATATTTTTTTAAATTCTACTTTCGACTTTAATCGGAGTTGGGCCGGCACAATAAAATGTGTGTGTTATTGATTATACAATGAAATAACTTTACAAATGTAAATTGCTATTTTATTTATCCATATTTTTTTTGTTTTGAAATAGTATTTTATTTTTCTCTCAAACAAAACAAATTTACAACGTAAATCATTTGCAATACAAAACAAATTCTTTCAACAAATTCATATGAATACTCATAAATTATTATTTACAATCCACATACAATTAAGTGTTACCTAAACGATAATCATGCTCTTACTCTATACAATTCATATTTTCTGTATGTTTTCTTTTAACATTTTCCAACCATTTTTCGTTTAATTTCATGTTAGCAAGATCTTAATGTATGTAATTTGAGAGAATATTATAATTTAAAATATATACGTATAAACAATCGATAGATAAAATAAAATGAGCACCATTCTAACTAATTTAAGATAATTTAACATGTAATTGTGCTAAATCATGTGTCCATGGCACTTGAAAGTAACTTGATTGTTATTCCAACAAAATCGGCCCAATTGGAGGGGGGGGGGGGGGGGGTGGAGGCACACGAATGATGAGGATGGCACACTCGATATATTTTATAACAGATGTTCCCTTTATATTTTTAAAAATTATTATTATATATATTTTTTTTTGGGGGGGGGGGGGGTACGTGCCCCACATGCCCCCTTCTCCGGCGCTACTCCACTGGGACTGTATATAGTTCTACTATATCACCTATTAATTATATTAACATAATCATATATCTCGGCTGAATTATATGAAATATTGTCTTTACACTATTCCATCTAGGATGACCAAACGAAAAACAACCACCTTTATTACTGACTCAATTCATAGATATGAAGGTCAACCGATATCTGCCTAGAAATCAGGTCAAAAGTACAACGCTTCAAACCATGGACCCTACTACATGGTCCATGTTCAAACCAATGTCTAAGTTTAAGTTTCCTACAATTACAGGCAAATATCAACGTAAACTTTGGCCGTCTATACTAATATATCCACGTTGTTTTTGGATACTAAAATGTCTTTCTTTTGTCAGTGCGTTTTTAATTGTAATTTTAATAAGGTTGTGCCTTTGTATAGCACTAAGAGTTCATTAACTGCATACAAATAAACTAAAATAACACGACGAAGATCCTGCTAGGGTCGAAAGTTAAGGCCCCTCTACTGATCCTCATTCGATCAAACACTTCGAATCTATGACTTGTACATGTTGTCGCACTTTTTCCCCAAAATAACATTAGAAGATGGAAATGTACATTGCAATATTGTTTCCAAATCACAGGGTTGATTTCTGGTTTCAGAATTTAGGATAATTATTTAAACACTGTTTTGTTTTGGTTTCAATAATCTTTCATTCGGCTTTCAAAGACGGATGGATGTCCATCTTCACTCAACCTATCGGTTGTCGAAACAGTACATTGTATGTGCTTTCGACACAGATGGCGCTCTTTATAATTTCGTTTCGACAACAGATAGTGTTGGCGAGGGTGACGAAAAGTGTCTTTGTTTTGGAGTTTTTATTTTGGCCGCAGATTATGACTAGTGGCGTACAAGTAGCTACAGTATGTGTAAGACACGTGCCCCATATTAAATAACAACGCTTATGTCATGAATGTGGAAAAAAAAACCATAAGAAAACAACACGGAAAAATTAAGAACAAATACAAACTAGATTTAAAGGTCGGCCGATGCTACGGTCTATGCTCTTTATTGTGACGTCATAGTTTTTAATTATTAGGTTTTTTTTAATCAGAGGTACTGATATTTGGTTATTGTTTCGTCTAATGTTATAATATTCCATATGAGTTGGAACTGGAAATATATGTATCGATAGGTTTTAGTACATTATTGCTTCAACTATTTTAAATCTATTGTCTTGTTCAATGTGTTAATATCACCCCCCCCCCCCAAAAAAAAAGGGGGGGGGAGGACAAGAAGAAATATAATAATGAGAATAGCTATGTCGTCATTATACAACTAAGTTCAAAATAGTTTAACATACCTTAACAGTAAACTTTTAAATTGTTCTTGTTTGTTTCCTTGTACAGCATGGATCGCGGGTCGGTGTGCGCAGGCCTAACCTTCTTCATGGCACCCTTCGCCAGTGTCATCACGGACCGGTTCGATTGTCGACCCACGGCGGTGGTGGGCAGCGCGGTGGCGCTGGCCGGCATCCTCGCAAGCAACTTCGCCACGCGCATCGAGCACATGTACGTCACCTACGGCTTCACCATGGGGCTGGGGTTCGCCATCGTCTACCAGCCGTCACTCTACATCTTAGGGATCTACTTCCAGAAGCGGCTGGGCGTCGCCAACGGACTCGTCTGCTTCGGCAGCGCCATCTTCACCATGGCGCTGCCCTTCGTCATGCGGATGCTGCTCTCGCAGCACGGGCTCAAGGCCTGCCTCTGGTTCCAGAGCTCGCTGGTCTTCGTCATGCTGGTCGGGTGCCTCACCTTCAAGACCAGACCGGAGGTCGTCCAGAGGCTGGACCTCAAGGACGACTACGGTCCGGTGGACGGACGGGACCCGGAGGAAGATGATGGGGAGGTGTCTTCGGATCTCCAGGAAGGCCGGGGTTGCTGCGGAACCAGGACAAGGAGCTGTTGTCCCAGCTCCGTCAGGAATGTGATCGACTTCAGCATCTGGAAGGAGAGGAACTTCCGGATCTGGGCCATTGGCGTGCCGATTGGCGTGCTAGGATACTTCGTGCCTTTCTTTCACCTCGTACGTTATCATAATGTCATTACTCCATTACCTAACTATATTCCCTTACATATTCATTTGATAATCATACTGCTTAAAACCATTCGGTTACATATTACATAATCAAACATTATTACAGGATGTATCAAAGCTACAATGTTTGTTCTACTGAAATTTAAGTTTTTCTATTGATAGCTACATGTAACTCTAGTTGTCTTTCTTCCAAATTCACCAACCGAAAAAATGTATTACAGAGACATGGGCAGAGGCTTATAGTATGTGTCTTGGTGCTATGTCGGTAGTGGATCGGCTTGCATAGGGCTCCATTTCATTTATTTACTCGCATTCGCATTTTACACATGAGGAAGATAATTTTATCAGAAGTGATTATAACAAAAATGCAATCTCTTCCACCAAAATCAAATATTATGTTTGTCCCGGCTATGTGAAGCATGTTGATGACTCTCTGATCATGTGTCTTGGTGCTACGTCGGATGTGGATCTGCTTGCACTAGTCTACCTTTAAATAATTTCCCCCTAAGATTGTATCTGAATGATTATGATTTACACAATCCATTATTTTCACGATCTCAAAATATTTGTTTGTATTTTTTCCCCGTCTATAGGTGAAGCATGTTGATGATACGTTACCAGAGGCCCGATCAGAGGTGCTGATTATGTGTCTAGGTGCTACGTCGGGTGTTGGACGACTTGTATCAGGTTTCCTCAGCGACCATCCAAAAATCAACCCGGTCTACATTCAACAGGTGCGTTGAATTAAATGACCATGTTCTGTATACTACGATAGACCACGATCCATTGAAGATTTGAAGTATACAGAGGTCTGTTTAAAGGGATCTAGTAAATTTGTTGACATGTGCAAAAAGTGATTAGTCTTTGATACAATGTATATTGTTGTTATCTGATATGTCCACTGGGTGTTGTGTGAAAATTTCACGTTAAATGGACGTTATAACTTATATGGCCCAGTAATGAGCAAAAAAGGCAAAGTGATATTCACTAACTCACTGTACTCACTTTGTACACGGTTTTCGCGGTCTAGTGGATAATTTAACATCTGAACACTTCAATCGTAAGTACCTTTTTAACGAAAGGGAAATTTGAACCAGAACGTCAATGACGTAGCGCTCATCCGCCATCTCGCAACATCAAATATCGCAAATTTCATGTGGTACACTTTTCAACTGGTCAAAAAATAAAAATTTGATGCCCTGGAAGGGACATAAAAATTAAAAAAATTAAAATTAGAGTGAAAAAAATATAAATTTGACGCCCCGGAAGGGACATGGGGAAAAAAAATAAAAATAAAAAAAAAATTTAAAAAGTCAATAAATAAAAAAAAAAAAATAATAAAAAATAAAAAATAAAAAATAAAATAAAATAAAAATAAATAAATAAAAATAAAAAAATAATAAAAAAATAAAAAAATAAATAAATAAACAATAAAAAAAATAAATAAATAAATAAAAAATTACCATAATTAATTAATGAAGACAAATTTCAAAATTCTGTGTAGAAGTTTACTGTACCAAAGTTAGCTCTACCAGATAAAGCAAACCAAATCAAAATCGGTCAAGAAATGAAGGAGAAGAAGTATTTTTTGTGATTTTGAATAAATTTGCATAAATTACCATAGATAATGAATTTCATGATTCTGTGTAGAAGTTTTAAATCCCCCTCCTAGCCCTATTAGATAAACCAAACAGAATGAAAATCGGTCAAGAAATGAGGGAGAAGAAGCAATTTTTGTTATTTTTGGAATAAATTTGCATAAATTACCATAATTAATTAATGGAGAAAAATTTCAAAATTCTGTGTAGAAGTTTAGTGTACCAAAGTTAGCTCTACCAGATAAAGCAAACCAAATCAAAATCGGTCGAGAAATGAAGGAGAAGAAGCATTTTTTGTGATTTCGAATAAATTTGCATAAATTACCATAGATAATGAATTTCACGATTCTGTGTAGAAGTTTTAAATCCCCCTCCTAGCCCTATCATATGAAACAATCAGAATCAAAATCGGTTGAAAAATAACGAAGAAGAAGCATTTTGAAAACTGTGGACGGACGGACGGACGGACGGACGGAAGGACGGACGGACGGACGACGGACGCCACGCCATGGCATAAGCTCATCGGGCCCTTCGGGCCGGATGAGCTAAAAACCGAAACCTGTCCCATGCTTTTATTTACGAATACAACAATGTATGAGGGAACTGTTAGAATTCCAATTGGAGTTTGAGGATTTTGACAATGTTACTAAGTCCCTTTAAAGGTTCATATTGGTTGTGAAACTAACCGTAATCATAATTATGTATTAGAGTATTTTACCTTTTGAACGTTAAAGTGATCCATTAACATTGTGAAAACTCAACCTAAATCACTTGGCGCTTTCACACTCTTGTTTGGCTAGTAAATGATTATAAGTGTGATGGTTTCTATTTGATGTTGGATACGCTAGACAAAATAATAGCATATAAATTGATTATTGATTTTTCTTTCATTTCAGTTGTCGTTCCTGGTTATCGGAGTAGCGACTACCCTCATGCCGGTGATCCGCAGTTTCATGGGTCTGTGCGTTCTGGTGCTGATCATGGGCCTGTTCGATGGCGCCTTCGTTGCCATGATGGGTCCCATCGCGTTCAACTTTGTCGGGCAGAAGAGGGCGTCCCAGGCCATCGGGTGCATCCTGGGATTAATGTCCGTGCCTATGATGATCGGGCCTCCGATTGCAGGTGACCACATTACTTCATTTCCCCCACGAGTTACATAATAGGTCCTATTTATCATTCAATTGGGTACATAATATGTTATATATTATTACGTTGGGATACAAATAAACGGCAAATAAGTTAACCTACTCCTTCACTAGGACCATTGGCGTCCGTTACTGATTCTTTCGTCCATTATTCCATCTATTTGTTCTCCTCCCCCTTGTTTTGTTTATGTTCCCCATTTCAATTTAAAATACCTGAGGTTCCACTTAGGGTAACTGAACTGGAGAATATTAACGAACCCAAGACTCCTACCAGCTGAGCCCTTGTGCCGGTGTTCGACGTCCCTGAAACCCCTTAAGGGCCCGTCACACATTCACGGTGCCAACACGGATGACCACGGATTGACGGTCCGGGGTACTCCCAGTTGGGTCCGGGATGCTCCGTGTTGCCTCCGGCGTCCTCCGTGTTGACTCCGGCGTCATCCTTGGGCACAGCGGGGAAAATTAAACCTGCTTAATTTTCACCGGGAGCTCCGTGTTGAGGCCGGCCAAAATTCTATTGTTCAGCTCATCCGTGTTGACTCCGTGTTGCTTCCTTGCTTATCCGTATATACACCGTACTTCACCATGTTCGTACCGTACTTATCCGTGTTGGCACTGTACTTGGACCGTACTGACACCGGCCCTCGATCCGTGTTGGCACCGTGAATGTGTAACGGGCGCTTTAGTATTCAGTGCTCATTATATTAGTATTATAAGAAAAATAATAATATTTTGTATCCATCGTTTGCAGGTATTATATACGATGTGACAGGGACGTACGAGATCGCCTTCATCTGTGCGGGGGTACCTCCCATCCTCTGCGCCTGCATCCTCTTCCTCATCCGACCCGAACCACGGGGCGATCCCGACGTCGACTCGCGCGACGATGACAGCCAAGACGACAAGGTAGGCGGCGCCGTGATGATCGCGCGCGATGCGACACCCGCCATGGAAGCCAAGGAGGGCGAGATGCAGTCCATGCTGAAAGGATTCGGGTCAGAAAAGGGGGAAGACGAATCAAAAGATGATGGTAACGATGACGAGGAGGAGAATGAGGAGGAGGACGGTGATGGTGGTTATGACGGGGTCATTGTCGTGAACATCGATCCCACTAGAAGAAAGAGCTACTTCAAAGACAGGGTCGACGATAGCGACGCGCGCATCATTATGACGACGGACCACACCCCACATAGCTCATCATTGACGGGTTACCATGGTTACGCCAATGGTTACGCCAATGGTTACACCAATGGGGACGTCAACCGCTACAAGAACGGCGTTCTACCGCCCAGCAAATATGGTCCGGACGGTAGCATTAATGATGGTAGTCAGTCCCCCTACGCGCAGCGCGGTATTAACTCATCAGATAGCAAGCACTGTAATGGCAATAACAACATTCACATCGCTAACGGAAGCGCTAAACCGAACGGGTTTCCCAAAGTGCAGATGAACGGGTTTATCCACCGGTCCGACGCGGAGTCGCACGAATCCAATATGACTCTTATAATCGTTGAAAAGGAGACAGCTGTATAGCGGTTACGTAAACCAAAGTGAGCACAATAATATAATATCTATTGTATAAAAAATAGCCAGCGACTTTTTGCGAAGTTGGAGGTTGCGCACGGAGCGCACAAAGTAACCGCTACCCCCAATCTCTATCCCAACCCCACCCCACCCCACCCACCCTCCATTGTCATATTACTTGATCACACTTCTTTCAATATTTAAAATCTGTATATTTTGACACTTACATATTATATTAAAATGATTATATTATCCAAAGAATAGCATATTGTATTATATTTCATGTATGATTATCCATATTTGTTGTGAGTTTTGTGTGAATTGCGACATGAGTTATATAAGGTTGATAATCCTAACCCTGTACACATAATCAGTTATAAATTGCTTTTTAGTTAATTTTTAAAGAGTGTATATTATAATGTTTTGACTTACTTGACTTAAGCCGTCCACACCATCGCTGGGATGTGTGATGGCTTCTGTTTCACGATGGCTTGCCACGCCTTCCGGTCTTCAGTCAGTCTTTTGGCCTTGGTCAGGGAGTCAAGGTGTCTGTTGTTGCAGTCTGCCTTGATACAATCAATCCATCTTTTTGCTGGTCTTCCCCTTGGGCGTTTGCCATGAACGTTTCCGTTGAGTAGAATGTGGGGGTATCTGTTTGGACTCATTCTGTTGATATGTCCAAAATATCTTAGTCTATTTGTGGCAACTCTTTCGATGATAGTTTCTTCCTGATGTTCAGTTGTGTTCGGACGTGTGTGTTTCTTAACCTGTCAAGTCTGGTCACACCCATGATTCGTCTGAGTGTGTTACTCATTTTTAACTTGAGTTATAGAAGCATTTTACGATAACATAATTTATTCAGATACAGGTTCATTTCATTGTCTTGTGTAAAAAAAAACTTTAAAAAACGTGGTTTCAGACTCGTTTAGAACAGTATTATAGACCATACTTGAAAACATATAAATAATATGTTATTAGGTTAACCAGGTTGGTGTTCATATTTTGGAATCAAATGTATTGTGTACCTTTACGTCTATGTATTGTATATTGTGTATGTGAACCAGATGATGAGAACATAATATATCTTAAACATCACTGAACCAACTATGTTCAGTTTTCATTCACTTGAAGAAAGAACAAAATGGATCTTGAATGCTGCCTTGATTATAATATTATGTTGTTTTATATCCAAAGGCGAACTTTGTAGCAATAATTGTAGCAACAGAACTATCACGCTTTTCAACGTGATTATACTTCACCTAGCTTTTCCCTATACCAGATGTTGCAATCTTCATTGTGTTCAGAAAGTAAAGGCCCCACCAGGTTCCCATGGGCAATGGGTTAATAAGTAATGAAATAGCATTTTCATCAACTTAATCAAGGAAATAATTTGGTTTGAATACATGGAATGAATAACATCATTTTGTTATGTTTTCTTACTTGTACTTCCCACGTTTTCCCAAATGGCTTTTAAATGGCAGGATAATTGGCGCATGCCATCGGAACTCGTTTATATATAGTAACAATAATAATAATTAAGTGCCTTAACAAAATATCATCCTTATGTGTATTATGCGGGCCAATGTACTTTCAATTGTGCCTATACATTGTATACAACAGCTATGCGACGGTATACACAATATAATGTACAGTAGTGTGTCTTTTTTTCTTCAAATAATGATTGTATTGATGCATAAAGTGCAATAAAGCTATGTTATTAAACGAGTATAACGAAACGGTTACTATTTTGCGTCATTTATTTTTGTTTCTGTTGTGTGTTGGTTTTGTGTGTCGGTTTTGTTTACATTTCAGCAACACGCACGCAATTAGGAATCTTCTATGTAGATTGACTTTAAAGGGATAGTTGAGTTTTGGTATAGAGGGCGCTACACAAAATAATTTGTTGTGAGATAATGAAAAACTGAGTGTCACATATGTTATTTGAAAGAGCATACAATTTTAATGACAGTATAAACTTTATTTGATCAAAATCGGTTCAGAAATGGCTGAAATATCCATAAACATAACCATTTGATAACAAATGTGGGGCCCCACAATAATTCGTTAATTTTGAACCATTTTTTGTTGTTAATGCTCTGCTTTTAAAAAAATTACAAAAGAGGCCTTTAATTAGTTGTTGATTATCTCTCTATCTAATCACTTTCAACAAAACATCACATGGGCCATTCTTTGAAAAGTGAAACTTTTTCGGAAAAATTGAAGTTTTATTTTTCTGTAGTTTTGTTCCATTTTTGGAATGATCCATGTGTAAAGTTTCATGAAATACATGATTTGAAGTTTAAAATGAAACTTTTTTACTCATTTGCATAAATTTACATATTTCAATATTTTTCTAATAATCATAATTCAGAAAATAATCAAGATATCAAAAGGATAATTAGCAAGCTCATTCTTCTCACTTTCCTGTACAGGTTGATACCAACTTTGTAAAAATTCAACCTTTCATTCTTTTCTAAACCCGATATTATAAAATTCACATTTTTCCATTCATATTGTACATGTCACACACGTGACCACCCCAAAATGTCACACACGTGACCAGACGTTGCCACATAATTAAGTACTATAAAAAACAACGGTTTGATATAATTCTCATTTATTGCTATTGTTGTACTTACAAATGTATAGTACTTCTCTGGTAATAAGATGAACATTATAGCTATTCATATTTTAAAGAATTTTCCAAATGAAATTTAAGTTATGAAAAAAGTGCTCCGTGCGAAGTCACACACGTGACCCATGCCATTTGACCTCTGACATTGAGTTACGTAATCCTTATAAAATCTTTTGTGTTAGGTTTGAAAGACTACACCATATTCAAGTCACATATGAAGTAAAAATCATTATAGTCTCATACTTACTGAAATATAAGCATCCCATTTCAAAATTTGTCATGTTTTGGGTCACACACGTGACCAAGAATGGCCCACATGCACAATATTTTATTTAAAACGGTTGAAACCAATTAGTTTTTAGAGAGCGTCCTCTTGAGTTGTAATGGCTCTTTTTGAATGATAACGGAGGGTGGCACGGGGGGGAGGGGGGGGTGGGGGGCACGTGAAGAAAAAAACAACAATATGAAACATAAGGGGACTTTTTTTTTAAACAAAGAAATACATAAAGGTGTGCCCCCAATAATGTTCCACCCCCCCCCCCCAAAAAAAAAAAAAAAAAAAAAAAAAAATTGTGGCGTGCCCCCCTTGTCCACAAAATAAGCCCTAGTATGCAACTGATATTATCTATTTCTATATGGGTGCAGCGTGAATGTTCTATTTGAATGGACACCTAAAACTCAAATCAGCGACAACAGCAACATCACGTCCTGAGGCGGATTTTAATTGCAATTAATAATAATAATAATAATGGTAATAATAATAATAATAATAACAAAAAAATAATAATAATAATAATAATAATATTAATAATGATAATAACAATAATAATAATAATGATAATGATAATAATAATAATAATATTAATAATGATAATAATAATAATAATAATGATAATAATAATAATAAACAATACCATCACTGGCGGGATAGGTCGGGTATCTACTGCGGGACCTGCCGGCATAACCTGGCTCGAAATGCATTGACTGTTGTGGGATAGCGAACCCCGCCCCCGACTTCCCCCCCCCCCCCCCCTCCCCCTCCCCTCCCCCTCAGGCCGGGCATTTGTTTGTTTTACTCGGATTGTTGTTGGAGTCCCTCCCCTCCCCTGCCTTGCTGAATTACTGGCTATACGTCACTGCATGACTGTATGTCTAAAAATAGGTATGACGTAAGCATTGTGGTAAGTGAAAGAGAGTAACGATATAGAGCCTCGCCTATATGCCTTGCCACTCACCGTGCGAAGCTCAGCGATCTAAGGAAAAAAAATAACGAAATTAAAGGGATAGTTGAGTATTGGTCAAACTTAACTTTAGTAACCAAAACCTGCATCATTACGGTACAAAACTAATAGTTTATAACTCCACCATGCTCGAAAGGTATTCCACAAATACAAACGACTAAGTAAAAACCCTGTTATCATTACAAAAGAGCCGTTACCACTCAAGGAGGGCGCTCTCTAAAACTCATTGGTTTTAGCCATTTTTTCATACATAATTGTGCCATTTGATGTTTTGTTAAAATAATGATTCTATAGAGATATCATCAACAACTATTAAAAAATATATTTATATTTTTTTCAAAGTACAGTAGTCTATATAAGCATTTTTTTTATTTTTCTAAAAAGTCAAAATGTCCCCCGGCCGTTAGACTTATGAATAAAATATCTTGAAATCAAATGTTTCAACTTATGAGAGCATTTTGAAAGGGAATGATTCTCATTTAACATGTTTTATTCAAGGAACGTTCAAATGAATTAAAACCACCAATTTAGTGTCAAGGGGCATTTCGGGAAGTACCAATACTCAAGTATACCTTTAAATTGATGTTAATTACCACAGATTTCCGACCTAACACGAACTTCCTTAAAGGGATAGTTGAGTATTGGTCAAACTTACTTTAGTAACCAAAACCTGCACCATTACGGTACAAAATAATAGTTATAACTTCACCATGCTCGAAAAGTATACACAATTACAAACGAAGTAAAACCCCTATTATCATTCAAAAAGAGGGCGCTCTCTAAAAAAATAATTGGTTTTAGCCATTTTTCATACAAATTGTGCATTAATGTTTTGTTAAAATATGGTTCAATAGAGACTATCATCAACAACTTTTAAAAAACCTATTCAGATTTTTTCAAAGTAGTCTTCAGCATTTTAAATTTTTTTTCTATAAAGTCAAAATATCCCCTGAGAAGAATTTTTGATAAATATATGTTTATGGAATATTTCAGCCGTTTCTGAACCGATTTGTTCAAATAAAGTTTACTTCTGTCATTAAAATTGTATGTTCTTTCAAATTTGTCAGTCAGTTTTTCACTATCTCACAGCAAAATATTTTGTGAAGTGCCCCCCTATATACCAACACTCAACTATCCCTTTAACTGGATTCGAGGGCCTCACACCTGTATTGATATTCAAGCGCCCCATTCACTTGGTTACCGATCGTTCCTATATATTCACAAGCCTGTACACATTTTACTTACAATCGTATGTCCCAGGCCTCGCCTCTTGAAACAAAAACGACGCCAACTGCAATAACAGGGACAGTACAAACTATAACAACAATAATAAGCCTAGCTACTATAGCTATAGCTACTATAATTTGACAAAACAATAGAAACATAAGGGGTCAATCATCATTGAAATGAAAGTAATACGTACATTGTCGTCCCCCCCCCCCCCCCCCCCTCCCGATAATTCATGTGCCCCCATCACCCCGGGCCCCGATCAGCCCGATCACGCTACGACCGATTCACCACCGAGCCTCAACAACAACAACAACAACAACAACAACAACAACAACAACAACAACAACAACAACAACAACAACAACAAACAACAACAACAACAACAAATCAACCTGAACATCAATAGCAATAACTACAACTATACATACAAAACAACAATTATTTTAAAACCAACAACAATATGCGAACGGATATTAAAGTGATCCAGGTAAAGTGTCTAACTCCACGAAAAATACTTGGAGCTTCCTCGTTTCTCTTCTGCCGTGTATCTTATGGTAAGAGAAGAATAGAATAGGGTTAGATTTTTTCAAATGTCCCTTTAGTATGAAGATAATTATCATTGAAAATCATTATTTCAAAAATACAATTGCCGTAGCTGAACACGTCCGGCCAGCGCGCGTGAGAAACCTTCCCGACCCGACTGAACTTTGAGCCGAGCGCGCGCAAATTCTATGAATTCTGTACCGTCTGTAAACATACACGGGTGCGGATATCGTCAAACGGATGATTATTACTGCGACAAATCTACGACAGGCCATCAGTATTCGGTGATAAAATATGAACTCAATATTCGTTTTTTTTTCACTAGGTAAACAGTGTTCCGTTTCTTTCAAACTTTCACAAATCTTTCAATTGTATTTTACAATGATATTGATATAGGATTGAAGTCTCAAATGTCGTTTGAAATTACGTGCTTCTTTCGACATTTCGAGAAAACGCTGAACTCTTCAATGATCTGAAACGAGTCACCATGTGGAGAAACGGATCGGACAAGGGGTTGCACATCATATTGAAATACTGTCATAACTTGGACTATAATATGCCTGTCTAATTGCCAAATTTCGATGTAAATGATTAGTATTTCATCATTATTACCATCCAGTCGGATATGAAAAGTTTGTCTATTGAAGGCTGTATCCTTCGTTTATTCAAACAAGACTAGCTATATGCATTATAACATATCGAACAAGTTGCATGATTTTTACCAATATCAAAGACATATCGGGTTGAACCTGTTGATACAGAGGCGTCGATCCTGGGGGGAATGGGGCGCCCCCCCCCCCCCGGTCCCCATCGGTCCCCCAATAAAATATTGGGGGCGAACATATCGTTTCGCCCCCCTCCCCCCCCCCCCCCCCCCCCTCTCCCCATTAATTCCGAAGATGCAGAAGCAAATCGGTGGATATAATACAAAAGACGTGAATATACTACTTGATCAAGCGTCAAATTAGCTAGTTTTTAGTCTGGAAAACTCTGCAAATGCCGATTTTGCTGCGCGCTTCGCGCTCATAATATAGGTTTTTCCGGCCAATTTCGTAAACTTTTCATTCGTATTGATAACCGGTTCATTCATATTGTGTGTCTAATCAAGGTGTTATTTGGTTGAAAACGAATAGTAAGAAATTTTCGAAATTCTTTATCCGTGGGGGGAACCGTCCCCTATAGACCCTCTGATGGGGCCCTATCAAAGTCGACCCCTGCTTCCCACCCATAAATGGCACGCCGATACAAACATACTCGCTAAATCGCTCGGTATGCCGGTCAAAATGTTACACCCACCTAGGACGAAATTCCCATTGCTTTCCAAATTGACCATTACCAATTGAAATAAATTGTTAATCGACGAATTACCCATTGAAATCAATTGGTAATCGAATCGAGTATACAAATATGGAAAATGAAACAATTTGGACCAATTGAAACCAAATGGGTACCAATTTGAAGCATTTTTGGACAAATTGAAACCAATTGGTACCTATAAGAAATCAATTTGGAAAAATTGAAACAAATGGGTACCAATTAGAAACCAATTAGAATTTAAATTGGTTTTAAAAAAAAATGATAACAGGCTTTTTACTTAGTCGTTTGTAATTTTGTATACCTTTCGAGCATGGTAGAATTATAACTATTAGTTTATAATGTTACTGTCCAGGTTTGGTTACTAAAGTTCAGCCTTACCAAAAC
>JBAMJV010004675.1:0-25612 GCA_037951105.1 Echinarachnius parma
ACCTGCACATGTGACTTGGGAATCCGAATCACCTTTAGATGAAATGTATGTTGGATGTCGCACCCTTCCTGTGACAAACAATCGAGACCCTTTGCATCATTAGCTCATGATACTGACCACAATTTGAGGCGATTTGAAACTCTCCGTTCCGTTCGTTGTTATTTAGCACCCACTTGGTGCCAGCCATGATGAAGTTTTGTCTTTGACAATTACGATGCAAATAACAACAACAACAACAAAGTGCACGGTTTGTATTCATGAAGATATCAATAATTGAGCATAACCTCAAGTGCAGAAAAATAATGAGTCATTATTGTCAGCAATATTTGCAAACGGAGGAAAGCATTACTCATTTGCCATTGGTTCTTTGACAGTCAAGTAGTCGGTAATTGTCTTGTTTGTGTTTAGCCCAATCGGTGAGCACCTGTCACTCACTGAATAATCTATGAAATCATTTTTTTGTGTGGTTTTGCGTCGATTCATACACAGGAAATGTTAGACATTTTCTTTAGCACTTCAATGAGCTAAATTTATCCCTCAACAATTGGAGATATATGTATAACCTTTATCGTCCCATAACACCTACACCAAATTTTATGTGTTCTCATAAAGAAGAAAAATGAGAGAGAGAGAGAGAGAGGAAGAGAGAAAATTGAATCAAAACAACACTTCTATTCAATAATAAAAAAAAAAAACCTGGAGGGAAAGTTCAAAGGGGGAGGTGGGGGGGGGGGGGGGGGGGGGGGGTTAAGAACTGAATAACTGCCCGTTTGCCCAAGGTTTGTCTCAAATTTATAGTGGAGAAAAGTTGAGAAAATATAATTGCGCCAAAATCTGTACCTGCTTCTTTGTTGTCGCTGAATTTCAATTCCTTTTTTAGATTTTTTTTTGTTTTGTTAGTGAACATACTTTCTCTCCCTTATTTCTCTCTGTCTCAGACTCTCTTCCCCTCTCTCTTCATGTATATAAGTTATATTTCTTTCTTTATTACCATTGCTCAATTTCCGAGCTCTTTTGAGCTATTATCCACTCTGTCTTTGTGCGAAATCGTGTTTCCTGCCTTTTGAGGCCCAATGTTGACATTCAAGTCTCGGAGCTGGGTAAAGTTCGATCCCTGAGAGAGAGAGAAATAAAATGCATGACCTCAGGATGGGCGGTCACGCATTTGTGTTTACAGCGGAACAAAGGCACTCATACACTGGCAAAATATGGGAGATTGAAGGAATAATGGGCCAACATTTGGAGGGAGAAATAGCGGTTAGGCAACAAAGAATTGGCGGGTAAAAATCGGGTCAGTGACTGGGTTAGTGAACAAAGAAGATGGGAGGCGCTCCGCGTGGTGTAATAAACGCTGGAATAAACCTTTTCCCTCACTTTTCTCTCTTCTGCTGTTTCTCCCCCTCTGCCGTCCTCTCTTTTTTTTTTTTCTTTCTCTCTCTCTCTCCTCTCTGGCTCTACCTCTTGGTATGTCTTTGTGAGGTTTCCATTAGTTATATTTGTACTTCGTTGTAACATTTTAACACATTATTAAATTAATATTGTAGTCATCTTTTAATAACATTTTGTATCAAATCTAAAATACATGATAAAAACTTGCATATCTTTTTTTATTTTGTTCTCTCTCACTCCTCCTGCCTATTGCATACCGTCTCATTCCTCCTCCACCTTTATCTCTCCCCCACCCCCACCCCCACCCCTCTCTCCCCCTCGCCCTTTCCTTGGTTTCCTTGGTTAGTCACTTTGTGTCACATGGCTTGTCATTTTCTTCCCCTCTCTCTATTGTCCTGGTATTTTGCAGTTTTTGCCACCGCTTTTCATAAGTAACATCATTCTCTTCCGTCTTTCTTTTTGTATTTCTGTAGTGCCACATGTAGTACCCTATTATTTGATTTGATGACATTGTTTCTGTGCCACAATATTTTACATTAATGTTCACATCTTTCTTTCTTTCTTTGTGTTTCCGTGCCACATGATCTAAATTTGGTGTTCACTTTAAAGGGATAGTTGAGTTCTGGTAAAGAGTGTACAGTTTTGGTCAAACTGAATTTTATTAACCTGCACCATTACATAACAAACTAATAGTAATAACTCCACCATGCTCGATAGGAATTACAAATTACAAATGACTAAGTAGAAAGCCTGTTATCATTCAAAAAGAGCTGTTAAAACTCAAGAGGGCGCTCTCTAAACACTCATCGGTTTCAACCATTTAAAATAAAATATTGTGCATGTAATGTTTTGTTGAAATAGTGATTAGATAGAGAGATAATCAACAACTATTTAAAAACCACTTTTGTTAATTTTTGAAAAGAGGAAGCATTTAAAAAAAAATTTAACGGCCGGTTCAAAATTAATGAATAATTGTGGGGCCCCACAATTATAACAAATGGTTATGTTTTTGGATATTTCAGTCATTTCTGAACCGATTTTGATCAAATAAAGTTTATTCTGTCATTAAAATTGTATGCTCTTACGACTTTGACACTCAGTTTTTCAGTATCTCACACAAAATTATTTTGTGTAGCGCCCTCTATACCAAAGCTCAACTATCCCTTTAACACTTCTGGTTCCTCTGCATTGACCCAATTAGCTCCCCTGGTATGACCATTGACCACTGACCACTTTCTTGCTGTATGCATAAACGTGCATTGAAAGGGTCAAGTATAACTTGCTTGTTGACCACAGGATTCCTGACTGACCTCTCTCAGTCATATTTAACTCATTAAATGCCTCATACAACCATGACCATTATTCATTGGTAGAAAGTAAGCAATATTTGTATGCAGTTGTAAAGTAGCATCTCACTGTTGCATCCATGGCTATGTTCTGATTTTGATGGGGTTAATGCTTAACATCATTTGTTGACCCAAGGTCGGCTAGTTTGACCTCTAGCATCTGACCATACATTTAACCCATTACATGCATCCCACTGCCACAAACACTTGAAATGTGCATCACAGAGTCAGAGATATCCAATGTTATTTTTTGTAAAGTATCAGATAATTGCATCCCAGCAACTGAGGTCTGAAAGTGAAAGGGTTAATACAAACCATCATTTGTGACCTCAATGGTTTGACCTCTCTCATCACCAACCCTAAACCACTTCCATGAACATTTAGAGAAAGTAACAGCAATTATGAAAATGCAGCCCTTGTATCATACATGCAGAGAGGTGAAGGTTTGTATTTTGCCTATTTTGTTGACCTGACTATGGAGAGGGTTAAGGTAAACCTTGTTGACCCACAATGCCCCTGGACCATGAGATGCCTGGAGTGACCTCTCTGCCCCAGATCTTGTCACTCATGATCAGGCCCTGGTAACACCTGCCTCTGCAACACCTGTACTAATCAAAAGAGGAGAGAAAGGGAAATAACAAATGGGGAGATTGTAATGGGGAGAAAGAGAAAGGAGGGGTGTGGTCTATGACTGAGAAAATAGTGAGAAGGTGGGGGAGAGAGGGGCGAATAGAGAGGGGGAGAGAGGGGGGGGGGGGAGGAGGACTAGATGGAGTAAAGCGTTCCTATCAGCTAGTATAAGTAACTCCTTAGATGGAGAGAGAGAGGGGGAGGGGTGGAAGAGAGGGAGAGATGGACAGAGTGATTGAGAGGGAGTGGGGGGGGGGGGGGAGGTATACTGAGGGGTAGAAAGACATTCAGAATGGTGGACTAGAGGGGGGGGGGGTGAGAGGAAGAGGTGGATAGAAAAAGAGACAAATATTTATCTGGGGGAGATGGGGAGGGAACAGAAACCTTGGGGAGGGGGTAAAGTAAAGGAGGGGCGCTAAAGGGTTTCATCAATATTTAAATGAAAGATGTATCAGATATACTTAAAGATATTTAACATAGATAGGGGAAGAGACTGTAATGTGCATGACCTTGTTCATTAGTGTTGAATGTCGCGTTATTGATGTGTTGGGGGTTCGTTACAACCATAAAGCAAGGCTTCTAGGAAGAAGATGCAGACAAGTGTTATGAACTAGATGCATCAAGGTTATTTAAATGATTCTGTAAAAAAAGTGGCATGTAAACAAAGTCAGGGAAGATACAGTGGATATATCAAGGTGCCATTGGCCATGGGAGGATTGTTTTGTCTGTGAATCAAAACATTTGCTTCAGTAAATAATAATGGATGCATTTAAGCCTTAAGGTGTAATAAGATGTAGTGATATAGTTCATCATAAATCACAAAAGATTCTAACAATAAAGCATCGATATAGCACACACTTCCTGTTTATGATAGATTGATAAAAAGTGCATCAAATGAAATAGATATCTCATTATAATAATAGAAACCCAAATGACTGATTTGAAGTTGATCAATCGTTGCTAATTATGATTTCTCATTGTTACACGTAAATAACATCCCACCATGCTTGATGCTTGATGTGGTACTAATCTTTTGAAGCGACTATATTTTGACCTTGAGCGTACTACTCTGTTGATATCAGGCAGGTGCCCGGTTATACCATATATTTCATTATGATTTAATTGTTGGGTGTTTAACCATAATTGGGCAAACAGTCCACACTATATCAGCTGCGTTTGGCACAAGTTATTTTACAAGGTATTTTATTAAGCAGCACGCTCCAGCTGTCCGTCAACGACACAAAGACTATTGTCCTCTTTCTTCTGGTGTTATCAATCTCAGTTGCGATCATTGTATCCTCTCCCGCCAAAAAAGAAATCATATATTTGATGTCCTTTGTGTCAATTTCTGTTCTTTACGTCTGCCTGCGCATCCGGAGAAGGCATTCGAATGTGCGGACAAAGGCAGCTGGCGGGTTCAACATGGTGTACAATCTAGACGGACTTTGTTCAACGAGTAGAGAGTGGACAAAAGATACATTTGTAAAGAAAGGTTGTCCCCCACAGATCTTTGTTTGTTTTTTGTACCTTTGATACGTGTAGTGTGGGATGTGAGTTCTAGCAAGTTTATGTAAAGAAGATTTATGTTTTTCATTACCAGGTGAAAAATGAGTCGAGAACAGAGTGTTAAAGAGAGCGAGAAAGAGGGTGTGAGAGAGAGAGAGAGGGGGGTGGGGGGGGGGGGGGGGGGGAATCGAGACATATGTATGATTATTATGATTATTCACTCACTTGTGATTGTCTGTTGTGTCTGCATTGACATGGCTCATTAATTCCTCTAGTTCCTTCTTTCTTATCGCTGGTGTCAAATTCCCTGTGGCTTTGTGTGAAATGTTTGAGTGCGCCACAGGGAGCGATAGAGGGGGGCAAATCTGCGCACCTTGCACTCTTGCAGTCGCCACGGGGTGGTGGGTCCAGGGGCGCAGCAGGATTCCCCACATTTTGCATGTTTCTAGGACTTTCCTTTTGTTCCACAGCCGGCACGATGCAGTGCTTACAAATAAACCACTCACAGGTATTCATTTGTGTGATTCACACTGTCTCTCCTCAACATGAATTTGTGTTGGAGAAAAAATTGAACGTGTCTTCGTGTTGGAAAAAGAAGCATTTAACCTTGGCTTGTGGGTGTGTAGTTTGCATTGAAGAGACATTGGGGTGTCGTGTTGTATGTGGTTATACATGGTCTTAGCCTTGATGGTTTCAAATTAATGGTTTGTGTAAGTAATGTATGGAATATTGGAATACGGCAAAGCAAGTTTGTCTCTACATGTATAACCATTTGAAACAAATACAAAACAGTGCAAACTTTATGAAAGGTTTTGTTATCCTATAGAGCGTGGTACAGACAACAAAAAAACATTTGAAGCTGGGAAGACTGAAAATGGATTAACATTTATATATTTCTAGTAAAGATTAAGATTATTTGAGAAATCACTTATATTTCAGTCACAAAACTATTCAAAATTAAAGGACCTATAGCGTCTAGATGGCCTAATTTTCACAATTCGGCTCTCTATATGTAATTTTTCCTGAAGAAAAATAATTTGGCAGTCATTTCTCATGAAATCAATAAATTTTAGGGTAATTAGTAAATATCTAATTGTCCTGGGAACGCCCCTACTCTTACACACTGTTGCTATTATCATGATTGTTAAAGGGATAGTTCAGTTTTGGTATAGAGGGCGCTTCAAGAAATTATTTTGTTGTGAGGTAATGAAAAAGTGAGTGTCAAATTTGAAAGAGCATGCAATTTTAATGACAGAATAAACTTTATTTGATCAAATTCGGTTGAGAAACAGCTGAAATGTAAAAAAAAAAAAAATGCTTACACTTTTTCCAAAATTTACAAAAGAGGTCTTTAAATAGTTGTTGATGATCTCTCTATTTAATCATTATTTTAAAAAGAAATCACATGCACAATTTTAAAAATAATAAATGGTTGAAACCAATGCATTTTTAGAGAGCCCCCTCTTGTGTTTTTACGGCTCTTTTTGAATGATAACAGGCTTTTTAATTAGTCGTTTGTATATGTGTATATGTGTATGTATGTATGTGTGTATATCTTTCGAGCATGGTGGAGTTATAACTATTAGTTTGTAATGTTATGGTGCAGGTTTTTGTTACTAAAATTCAGTTTGACCAAAACTGTACTATCCCATTAACATTTCTCTCAGGGATGCCAATTTTCTTTGCTAATTTTCATTTATTTAAGAAAGTTATCTATAGGCAGTTTTATCTCTGTTTGATTTAATTAACGTTTCTTAAAATTGGGATAAAGTTATCGGGATTTGATATTCTCTGAAACGTTGTGATGAGAAATTCTCTTCCATCCATCCATCCGGATATCCAGGGTGATTTTAGCACGGTGCCTGGACAGAGGAATAACATATCCTCAACAATTATGTAGATCTTGTAAGATTTATGGAAGCCTTGATTAATGTAAAGCTTCTCCTTCCTCTCTCTTACCCCAGAAGCTTCTTCCTGTCCTCCCTACAATCACTTGACTCTCTGCCAGTTCACCTTTTTTTCTCCGCAATCTTGGCGAGAATCTTCTACGTGCAAATTTGCCCGCACATTTCATCTCCAGGCAACTGTTTGTTGTCCCATCTTTCTCTCTTTCCTTTATCTGCGATGTGATATTATCTGATGCATACCGGAACATCGGAGAGTACAATTCCCCTAATTTATCAGCAATGGATCACTGTTCATCATCTTGCACAATGTCCAACATACATATAGTTACACACCTTGCACAATGTCAAACATACATATAGTTACACATCTTGCACAATGTCAAACATACATATAGTTACACATCTTGCACAATGTCAAACATACATATAGTTACACATCTTGCACAATTTCAAACATACATATAGTTACACATCTTGCACAATGTCAAACATACATATAGTTACACATCTTGCACAATGTCAAACATATATATAGTTACACATCTTGCACAATGTCAAACATATAATATATAGTTTCACATCTTGCACAATGTCAAATATACATATAGTTACACATCTTGCACAATGTCAAACATACATATAGTTACACATCTTGCACAATGTCAAACATACATATAGTTACACATCTTGGACAATGTCAAACATACATATAGTTACACATCTTGCACAATGTCAAACATATATATAGTTACACATCTTGCACAATGTCAAACATACATATTAGTTACACATCTTGCACAATGTCAAACATATATATAGTTACACATCTTGCACAATGTCAAACATATATATAGTTACACATCTTGCACAATGTCAAACATACATATAGTTACACATCTTGCACAATGTCAAACATACATATAGTTACACATCTTGCACAATGTCAAACATACATATAGTTACACATCTTGCACAATGTCCAACATACATATAGTTACACATCTTGCACAATGTCAAACATATATATAGTTACACATCTTGCACAATGTCAAATATACATATAGTTACACATCTTGCACAATGTCAAACATACATATAGTTACACATCTTGCACAATGTCAAACATACATATAGTTACACATCTTGCACAATGTCAAACATATAGTTACACATCTTGCACAATGTCAAACATATCTATATAGTTACACATCTTGCACAATGTCAAACATATATATAGTTACACTTCTTGCACAATGTCAAACATACATATAGTTACACATCTTGCACAATGTCAAACATACATATAGTTACACATCTTGCACAATGTCAAACATACATATAGTTACACATCTTGCACAATGTCAAACATACATATAGTTACACATCTTGCACAATGTCAAACATATCTATATAGTTACACATCTTGCACAATGTCAAACATATATATAGTTACACATCTTGCACAATGTCAAACATATATAGTTACACATCTTGCACAATGTCAAACATATATATAGTTACACATCTTGCACAATGTCAAACATATATGTAGTTCCGGTGAGGGTAAGCTGACATAACTGAAAGTATTTAACCCCCGTTGAAGGCGTACACCCCAGAGACTTATGTCAGAGTCTATAGATAATGCATCATATAGATCTATGCATGTCTTACCAAACATCAGATACGATCAAAGGGTTAACTTAAAGATTATGCTGGGGTAAAGAATATTTCCTCTGCCTAATATCCCTTGTCTTGACGATAATGATCACTCACTGTCACGCTTTTTGTAACTGCACTTTATCGCTATATGTATATCCGTCGTACTCATTGTGCTGACAGGCAATTGAATGTCACAAGAAAAATATGTGATGGGATGCTACTGGCAGTTCTTAAATTTAGGAAGAAATTTTTTTTTGTATTATTAGCAACGATTTATATTACTGTATGTATGTATGCAGGCTTACATACTGATCAGTTTTGGCTCATTGCCCTACCTAGTGATAATATACCTTCCTCTTGATTTTCGTGTCCCAGAAAGACAAATTTACTCGCCCCAAATATTATTTTCTTTGTAAACTGTCTGCTTTTCAACAATTCCACTCCATTTATTGTTTAGATTTGGTTATGGGAGAATATAAGATCTTTTAATTGAGAAATTTCAATTAAGAAATCTTGTTGCTGATCGGTGCCACCGAAATATGACTGTTACAAATCGTCGGTGACATTACGTACCGGCGAATCTTCAAATTTCGGTCGATTTTTCGATTTTGAGTTTTTGGCATATTTTTGATGTCTATACCCAACTCTATCACAATTTTGTCTCTATTTTCGAATATCAATTTCTGAAAATCAATGATATCGTGAATTTTGAAGATTGAAATTCAGATATGTGTTAGAGTTGGGTATAGACATCAAAAATATGCCAAAAACTCAAAATCGAAAAATCGACCGAAATTTGAAGATTCGCCGGTACGTAATGTCACCGACGAAATGTATGGCGGCCATAAATAAGACCTTACTGGCTCGGGCTAGCACGATATTGCTGGTGTCCGAGCCCTGATGTACCTGTAAATGTATATGTGTACAGTGCTGTACATATATATATATATATGCATATTTTTTCTTGAATACTTTGTGTAAGACTAATGCAAGAGCAGTTTATTTTTAGATTGCAGGGATTAAAAATAAAACACATTGTACCAATCATTCCAATATAAAAAAAAAGATGCAAAGTAACTTTCAACGAGTGCCATGTTCATAATTGTTTTGAAAAGCTATTCCCTATTTCATAACAGGCTTTCTAGCTGTACACCATGTTCTACACTAATATTGTTGATTAACCTCCGACCCTGAACATGGCTTCACATCCAGCCCAACACTTAACTACCTACGATTAAGTTTCAAATCTCATAATAAAGCTCACGTATTGTGGTTGAGCTCAGCGTTCTGTAGCATATTATGACGCCAAAAAAGCCCTCCCACAGGGCACAGGGACAAATATTTCTTGCAGGTTCGTGAATATAGTTGTGGGTCACAGCTTATAAATGTTTTTGAGGCTATATTCAGTGGTTTAACTAAAAGAGTGGGTGGGGGGGGGGGGGGGGGTGCAAGGGAGCGATTGCCTCTCCCCTCCTCCCTGTTGGATTGTTAAAGGGAATTCAGACAGGTATATTAGACGCGTGGATCCATATTGCGCACTTTTACGCACGGTACGTAATCCCCATTGGCTCAGTTATAAAGTAGCGATCGCAAACTGTCCCACTTCCGAACACCCGAGTCGAAATGCATCAAAAATAGTCGCGTTCGGAATATTTGTACTAGTCGAATGGAGATCCATCAGAGATGTTTACGAGTGAAAATATTACGTAACACGCTTAACCGCACCGACTTCAAAGTGCCGCTGTTTGATCTTATCAGCGATATGTATTGCCTTAGGTGACAGCTCGAGAAACTCGCTCGTATTCAGATACCAGCTGTTTGCTGCATGCAATTTCATAAGAAGGCCCGTGTTCTGATATTTCGAAGCACCGCTCTTCGATCGCTCCAACACATATCGTGAGTTTACCTCGGGAGATTACGGTGGAGTGCGAGTTGGAATTTGCTGACTACCCATTATAACCCACGCATACCGTAGAACACCATCGTCAAGCACCCCCAATCATCTACATGAATCTTGCTTTTAAAGAGCGCCCGCTCTCTGTCCAAATGGGGAAACTTTAATCAAGAATGCAAATAATGGTGAGGAATATTCATGAGGATAATAATGGAGGTGAATCTCATGAAAACGTCTTTAAAAGCAAGATGCGTATAGGTGCTTGGGGGTGCTTGACGATGGTGTTCTACGGTATATGGCTTTAAGCAGCTCACTGCCCCTTCTTTGTCTGGTCATTCTGCTCAAGTGCAGGTCCTATAAAGCACCATCACACCTATCTTCGCATTGCTTTTCTTTTGTAGTTTCCCAGTCCCCTGTGTGAGCTCAAAATATGAAAGAAATGCCCGGTAGCTGCCCCCCCCCCCCCCCCCCCCTCCCCCACAACCCCTTTTGGCATCCTGTACGTTTGGGATGGTCACAGTGACGCCACATGCTCTCTCATATGCTCATTCTGTTGTTCTGTAAGTTCAAAGAGATTGATTAGGTGATTGTGGTTAGTGATTCTATTTGTATAATAAGCATTTCATGAAAACACTTTAGATGGATGCATAAATTAAGCTATCGTTAGGGAACTGGAAGCAACAATTGCAATTTTGGTTGTCAATATGTTTTGTACATGTTTTAATTAGCCATTACTGAAAGAAAAAAAAAAACCTTACTACAATTTCTGAGAGATATATATCCAGTTCATAACATTGAGTAAACCCTTTCTTTCTATCCTGTTATTAATAGCTTGTGTTTCTACTCCTCTTGGCAGTGACGTAGCTTTATCAATAATTTAACAGAAACAATAGAAAACATAAGGGTACTTTTTTTTGTTCTTACAAAATAAAGAAATGCATAAGGTGTGCACCCCCCCCCCCCCCCACCCCCCTCTACTCCTTTTGGTTGTGACGTAGCTTTCTCGATAAGCCAGAAAAACAAAAGGTTACCAGTTCTTACAAAATAAAGAAAAACATAAGGTGTGCACCCCCCCCCCCCCCCACCCCCCACCCCCCTCTACTCCTTTTGGTTGTGACGTAGCTTTCTCGATAAGCCAGAAAAACAAAAGTGTACCAGTTCTTACAAAATAAATAAATATATAAGGTGTGCCCCCCCCTCCCCCCCCCCCCCACAATCAGTCTGACCATGTTTCACCACTGCCTCTTGGGAAATGAAAATCCTTTTAGAATATCCATTAAAACTCATTATTTTCCTACCTGCACATAGAACCAAGGAGGTTTAAACCTTGATAGAAAATTCCCAATCCACTCAAATGTAAACTTTTTTTTAATCAAGGAGTACAAAAATGTTGCCGTGCGTGCGTGCGTGGTGCGGATGGGTGGTTTAAAAAAAAGAAATCATGAAAAATCGGTCCATGTTACTCCTTGTAATTAAATGCCCCCGAGCTGTAGTACTTGGATTTAAGAAACAAGAATAATAACATGGGCTGAAAATTGCAACCGCATGTTCGATCAAAGGAAATAAATAATTGTTGATGGCGTTGTAAAAGAGGGAGGCCATTGACTTGCTCAGTATCCTTCCTTCATCTAGAAAAAGGGAGAAAATTGTTGGATATATTTTGTGATGGGAATGTATATTTTTGAGAATAATTCAATAAATGAATAGTTTACCTCAATAGTTATAATTCCTATCAAAGTCCTGATTTGTTATAAATAGTGGAAAGTAGTGCCCAGAGAGACGCAAACACACAAACATTACACTAACATACAATACACACATACATTTACTTGTACAAACATCAACACATACATTTTACTAGTCAAACACACACGCAATCTCTCATTTTACCGAGCTTATCTTTCACATACAAATTGTCAGACTCTTACCTTCACAAAAAAATATGTGATCAATTTTTAACTACACGTATGTATCCTTTTAATTTGAACAAAAGACTATGAAGAAGTTGAACATTTACATATCTACAACAAGCAGATTTTTCTTTTAACAACCTCTTGTTTTTTTTTAAATATGCAGCATTATTTTCAAGAGTGTTTGAGCGATATTTGTATTCCAATACTACAGAATGTTTAGCAGTAACTTGCCATGTGGTCTGCACCCATCCGGTCCACTCCTATGTATCAGGGCTCCACACTTACCTCTTTTCACAGTGGCCCGCAGAGGCGCTGATTCGTTCGGAAAACACAATGCATTGGGGGGGGGGGGCAGGCATTGTTTGTGAACAATGCCCCCCCCCCCCCCCATGCATTGGGTTTTCGGAACGAATCGGCACGCCTGGTGGCCCGGTCGGGCCAGTGAAATAATTATTTCCCCTTTTCTGGTGGCCAGAAAAAAAAATCTACTGGCCCCCAAAATTGTATTTTATGGGTAAACTTTTTACTATTCAAAATATCACTCTTTCCTGATCAAACCTGTGACTATAGATGAAGCATAACATGGAAGAAAACAAGATTTTTCTCATTTTGTCAATGTCGGGTTGAAAATCTGCTTGCCCGATCAGGCCACCAAAATATGACTTTTATACGTTTTTGCTGGCCCAAAATGCAGGATCAGGCTTAGGATTAGGATTGGGGTTTGGGATAATGGTAAGGGTGAGAGTTAGGGATGGGGGTGAAGATTTTAGACAGTAGAAATTAGAGGAGTCTAGCTGATACCTAAGTAGTTACTTTAATATTAGTTTGTTAGTTTGGGGGTTGGTGGTCACGTTTTTGTGTCAGTAGAAATTAAAGTGATCTAGTAACTTTTCGGACATGTGCAAAAACGAACGAAAGGGTTGATAAAATGTGTAATTCTGTGATCTGATATGTCTATTATGTAGGAGACCAATTAGCAAACCAACGACCACATCAGTTGACCTGGGCTGGTCATTGACATGGGATGCACAGGGCATTGTGGGTAAATGTGTTGACATCAGATGACCTGCCTCTCCAGTGGGTAACTTAAAGTTGGGTAGGGGGGGGGGGGGGGTTGTGCCTCCACCCATAATATCAAATATCGAATGGCATAAGTGACACCAATGATAGGGGGTGAAATGTTGAAATAAACGAAACACTGCTGCATCCCCCCCCCCCCCCCCCTCCCCACCACTCACACTCTGTGTATATATACAGCAATAGCGATATTACCCCCTCAATGCCCTGGCCCTTAGAAAACCATTACCCAACCCATTTATTGAGCCTGAACCTGGTCCCTGGAGTTAGGGCTATCACGTTCCTGTTGACCCTCGGGCCCTGGGTATCACATGTTGAGTGTCACAGCCAATGTGAACTTGGACCAAGTGAGAGGAATGCAGTTTAAAAAGAAAAGTAAACAGGGTGATTGTTGAGTTTTGTCGAGTTTTAAAAACATGCTGCATAGCCTTCATCATAGGGATACTGTTTGGTATTGCTTTTACAAGTGATTTTGAACTGGGGACAAATAAAAGACTCTGATTGGTTGATTACTGGACCAAAATAGTTTTTAAAAACGAAGAGCTGAAAACGTATTGGGATTCTTATTGGTTGATTTTGACCATGATATTTCAGATAAAGGTCTAATGGATCTATTATGTTCATCAATTGCTTCTCTTTGACAAAGGTCAGATATAAGGTCAAACCAGCGCTATTTTTTAGCTACTTAGTGTAGGTTGCAGTTATATTGCTTTTGATGAATGACAATCAAGGGGCTGTTTCAGACCTCAATGTTTTTATATTCTCTTCCTTTTTTATGATTTTGTTGGGACACTAATATTTTCACAAGGTTTTTTTCTTGCTATTTTGTAGTATGACAAGATTAGTCTTAGGGCATTTGACATTGCAAAGACATGATTGGTCTCAATGCTCGTTTATTCTCTTCATTGTATTAGTTTACGATTCCTTTCAGACACCGATTTTGTCACTTTTTTTTTAGAGTATAATGAGATTACTTTGGGCATTTAACATCAAAAAGACCTAGATGGGTCTCAAAACTTCTATACTCTCTGCATTTTATTATTTCTTTATGGTCCTTTGAAATGTCACTATGATTTTTCTTCTTCAATAAACTATCCTATATTTGGGTGTATGACATTAAAATCACATGGCCATACAGATCTGAATACGTAGATCTGTGTATATATTATATACTCTCTGATTTGTCTGATCTAGGACTCATGTCCCCCTGTACTGATATGCAGACGAACCTGTGTATAGTGATCATCAGACTAAGAGAAACACGGAAAGTGACCTGCAAGGGATCACTGTTGGTGGCCCTCTATAGACAGGTTGGCTGCAATAGACAGGTGGCCTCAAACACAGGTTGTACTGTACTGTTAACACTCGAGGAAAAGGTTTAGAAAGTGATTGCCCTTAAGGCGTCTTGTCATTTAAAAACGCCGCGGCTTTCATGAGCTTTCCTGATAATCCGACTTTGTGTTGAAATCTCGATTAACATGCATTAGAAAGCTGAAACTGAACGCTTTATTTTTTTTCAAAATAAAGACGAAGTCTTAAATAGAGCACGATATCCAGGTGATTATATGTGGCGCAGCGGTCCGGCTTGTCCTTTGACTTTCTCAGTTTTACGATCACAAAAGACGGATTATCAAGCTAGGCTCGTACTTTGTCCCAGGCTTGGCGAGTAATTATGTGATATCAAAAGACGGATCGATATTGCTTTCCACCGCGCGACTGCGCCTTACATAATCACCCGGATATCGTGCTATTCGTCTTTTCTTTTGAAAAAACGTGAAGCGTTCAGTTTCAGCTTTCTAGTGGATGCTAATCGAGATTTCAACACAAAGTCGGATTATCAGGAAAGCCCATGAAAGCCGCGGCGTTTTTAAATGACAAGACGCCTAAAGTGGACTTCCACACGATTTCAAGCTTCTAATGATTGAAAGACAGATATTCTAGGTCAATAAACACAATTTTGTATGAAAAAAGTATGATTGTGGGTTCTTTTAATTGGCTTTGAAATTCTAATAACACAAATTCGCGAGCGAGCTTGTTCTATCCCACAATGCACCAATTTGTGACGTGCGACCCTCACTATGCGCCTATCTATGTTTTTACACTGCAGCGAATGTGTTCTTTTGATCGGACCAATACAATGCTCGATCATGAATAGTTTAGTCCACGATGCGCCACTCAACCGTGCTTTTGAGCATTACTGCATTGTTGAACCGTTTGAAAATACTTGCCTGCCCAAAATTGTAACACGTTTGACTTTCATTGGAATTTGAATAAACACAATGTCCTGTAAACGTGGTTATTGAATTTGCTGGCTCTGCATGACCGGCTATTATGAATGACACATGCAGTGATCACAATGCAGTGGCACCGGATTCAAGCCTACTCAAGAAATTGAGCAAAGTGAGGGTGCTACGTAAGGGTCTCAAGATTGTGTGCAGTAAATTTAATTATTTCCTCAGAGTTAATGACATTAGAAAAATCTCTTAGAAATCAACCAAAGAGAGTCAAATCCTGAAAATACTCAAAAGCACATCCCTAGAATTATTTCCAATATACTGTATTTTGTTTTAACTCGTCCGGAATTCTCCTTTAAAGAAGACAGTGGAAACTACTAAAAGAATAAGATTATCCCTCAGAACATAGCTTCTAAATGCTTGAGTACCTAGCTTACCTGGGGTAATGTGTGTTTTCTTGCATTTTATGGAGAGATATATAGTTATTTTTGTCTTCCAAGTTCTTGTTCATTATTGTCAGTCAAACTAGGTGGCTTTAGGTATAGGGTACTGGTGGGTAAAAGGGAAAACCCACAGCATCAATTATTAATTATTCATTAACTTGAGCCCTACTTCTATGTGTCATGTTTTCACTTTATGTCTTGTAATGTTGTGTACGTGGAATAATTACTCCTTGTTCCCCGGAGCATAGAGGGGTTGTCTCACATCACAGAGACTTTCTTGCTTTTTGGTGTTATTTCTGTGTTTTTATTTGTTTTCTCTGTTCAATTGATGATGTACATGATATATTTAATGTTCATATTTTCAAATTTATTTCATGACATGTTACTGGACTATAAATGAAAAAAATGAATGAATGAATCAATCAATCAATAAATCAATCAATAAATCAATCATACAATAAATTTTAAAAAATAGATGAATAAATAAATAAACAAATATAATAAATAAATAACATTAAATGAATAGATTAAAACAGTTCCACATGTCATGCTGCTGACATTCCATACTAAGATACCAATCTCTCGTAGCTACTTGGCTATAACCCCCCCCCCCCCCCACCTGCTACCAACTCGGATTATTGCACCTCCTTGCCGACACCCCACCTAAATTGTGCCCCCCTTGGCCCAAGCGCAGTATTCAACAGGTTAATGCTGATTCAAAGTTTATTCATACAGTTCATCATTAAAATAATCATAACAAGCAGTTCTTGTACATATATATCGCATATCCCACCAACATAGATTCTCTATGCGCATATTAAAGGGATAGTTGAGTTTTGGTATAAAGGGCGCTACACAAATAATTTTTTTTGTGAGATAATGACAAACTGAGTGTCAAATTTGAAAGAGCATACAATTTTAATGACAGAATAAACTTTATTTGATTAAAATCGGTTCAGAAATGGCTGAAATATCCAATATTGTAATGTAATGGTGCAGGTTTGGGTCACTAAAATTCAGTTTGACCAAAACTGTACTCTCTTTAAATATCAAAACTCAACTATCCCTTTAAGAAGGGGGAAGTATAAAGCAAGGGGATCTATGAATCTCAGAGACAGATTAGATGCAGAGAGAGGGAAAGAAGGGAAAGGCTGACACAAGTGAGAGCTTCAACCAAAATTGCCAAAATAGGTATTTTATGTATAATATTATCTGACTCATCCCTCAAAGTAATGCCACCTAGAAAGGTATTAGATCCTCACCTCCAGGCTCTGGGGGGTGTTTCACAAAAAATTCAAAATTGAACCTAACTCTAAGTTGGACCTAACTACTATGGAAGGCCATTGGTTTTTATGTAAAATTGTTGGAACAGTTCTTTTACAAGGCATACATTTTTATTGAAAACAGTAATATTTGTTATTATCACAGAGCCTTGAAGTTATTGATATAATATTTGTTGGAAGTTTCAAATACTTGTATTTAAAAAAAAACTTTTGACTTTATTTTATTCCAAGGCTACAAATGGCTTTCCATAATTTTTAGGTCCAACTTCGAGTGAAGTTCAACTTATAATCTTAGTGAAACACCCCCCTGGTGTCCCTGGGAGAGTTTAATTAGCCTCTAGAGAGGCTTTCAATCTCACATTTGAATTTGTTGGATGAAAGATGTAAAATGGTTAATATTTGATTATTTTCTCCATTCTGTCAAGGATGCTTTCCCCTAAGTGTGTTAATAATCAATGAGGAGTATACATTTCATTTGCTACTACTGCTCACATATTGACAGATTTCCCTTAAATCGTTTGTTCTGTGCTTATTCAGATTTGGATGCAATTCATTTCCAGAGCATTTCTTTTCTTGAGACAATAATTATTTTCTGTGCTTATTCAGATTTGGATGCAATTCATTACCAGAGCATTTCTTTTCTTGAGACAATAATTATAACTAGCGGCACCCTTCTTTTTTCTTTTGCGAAGTTAGTAAGGAAGGGGCGGTGAAAAGTTTGATTTCCAAATTCAGTATTATCCCTTGGTATACGTTTATCATATTCTTGTGAAACCTGGGGATATATTGCCTTGAAGGGAATTATCATAACTGTCTCTTCATGCATTTAATAAAATGACACTCTTTATATTATTTTGCTTTATCAATCTTGAGCGGATTGCGAAATGGTTAAACCTTCTTTCCTTGTGCATGTTGTAAAAAGGCAGGTAAATAATTTCCTCCCAATCCGAACGATTTTCGGTGAACATATTATAACCCCATCCCCAGTACACTCTGTTTAAATTGTTTACAATGATCATGATGCAAATATGATGCTATTGTATGCATGAAAAGACTAATCACGAAATACATATGTCATATCACATGCACTCGATGTGTTTTTGTTATGTTTGTTAAATTTTTGTGAAGTTTTGAAGAAGGAAGGGGACGGTTATCGCCTTCTCCCCCTCCCCCATATCTACATGCATTTGATAAAATACCACTCTTTGTATTAGTTTGCATCATCGATAGAAAGTGGATTTTTTTGTTATCAAGATTAATTTCATATTCTCAAAAGAAGATATGTTTAATTGTTCTACCATAATTTCCATTCCCATCAATTACATCTGATTCAATCCCTAACTTCCCTCTCTCTCACCCACTCTTTATCCCTTTATCCCTTTATCCCTCATTCTATGTAAAAGCAGGGTTCCACACTTACCTTTTTTGTAAAATTATTTCTTCCCCTTTCCTGGTGGCACGAAAGAAAAATTTACTGGCCCCAAAATTGGATTTTATAAGTAAACTTTTTACTGTTCAAAATATCACTATCTCCTGATCAAACCTGTGATTACAGATGAAGTATGTCATGAAAGTAAACAAGATTTTTCTTAATTCTTGTCTATTTTGGGTTGAAAATCTGCTTGCCCGATTGGGCCACCAAAATATGACTTTTATATATTTGTGCTGGCCCGAAGTGCAATTTCACTGGCCCTGGGCCAGCGGGCCAGTGCGAGTAAATGTATATTGATATCGTCCTTTCATTTATCTCTATATTTCTCTCACCTTTTCCCCTTGTCTCTCTCTCTCTCCATCAGATTATCATGTTCACACCCTGTATTATATGACTTACCCATTTCTCCCCTCTAATTAGCCCCTTCTCCCCTCCCACTTTATCTCTCTCACTCTTCTCCCGCATATAATTAACTGACCACTGATGCATAAATCACCATGGAAGGTACAGTAGATGTGATAAGTAATTATGTTCTATCCCCTCCTAATGATTAGAGCTACAACCATGAATGATTCAGTAGTCCATTTATTACAGAACCACAAATTATCTTTAAATGGCCAGGGAATGGACTGGTTCATTGCTTTTAAGTGTCTATTGGGGATTTGTATGTAGCAAATCTCAAAACACTTTAGATGATTAATGACATGGAAATATATGGCAAGCAGTCCATGCATTCTGCTAAATCTCACCACATAAACTTCATTACTTGATGAATAATGGCAATTTTATGTGTCTATTTTTAAATTAGTGTCTACCTGTAGTATTTATATCATCAGCTGGTGTTTTAAAAGGGGGCTTCATTTGTATTCATAGAACATTAAGAGTGCTTGATTGAACATTTCATACACAGTTTTTTTATGCCTTTATCTAGTTAGTGTTGACATTTGAGACATTTGACATTTGAGAAAGTATGCAAATCCCTAAACAGCCCTTTAATTCACGGCAAGGGAGTTGTTGCACTTCAGCCAATATTCGAATGAGTCTCATTTAAACAATAAGTAGCAATAACAGTGTCAACCCTGACATACATAGTGTATACGTGAGTAATTTTACTCCAACGTACTATCACAAATTATAATAAACTTCTTTTTTTTTTACTAGGAAAGATTTGTTATTCTCTCAGTAAAATCGTATCAAAGGCCATTTAAGTTGTTCCTAATGTATGTACATGTATGTCTTTAATGTAGCCATGGAAAATGCCCGAGGCTCCTAAATTAATTGTCATTAGGTTGTTATTCTCCAGTTAGATTCACACTTGGTGCAATTATGAGTATCCATGGTAACAAGAAATCTTATGTTAAAGGGACTTGGTAACATTGTCCAAATCCTCAAAATCCAATTGGAATTCTAGCGGTTCCATCATACCTTGTTTTATTCGTATTAGCAATAAAAGCATGGGACAGGTTTCGGTTTTTCAAATTTCCATTTCGTTCAAAAGATATTTACGATTGAAGTGTTCGGATATGAAATTATCTACGGGACCTTTTCATCCATGTACAAAGTAAGTACAATGAGTAAGTGAATATCACTATGCATTTTTGCTCATTTCTCGGCCAAATAACATCCAATTAGCTTGGAATTTTCACAAATTACTTTCTGGACATATCAGATCACACCAATACACATTTTATTAACCACACATCACGTTTCGCACTTATCAACAAAGTTACTATATCCCTTTAAATGCCTTTTAGTTTGATTCATGGTTTAATGATGTGAGTGCAATAACAGACTGGACATGAGAGAGGTGAGGTCAAATAACGAGACATTTATGGCAGATAAATGACAATTCCATTTTAATTAGGAGAATGTGAATAGCAAGCGTGATACAAGTTTGGAAAAAATGATTGGCGTAGACCTGGCTGGCAAATGTCCAATTCTAGTAAATTGATTGATGATCCAATTTTCGTGCCTTTTTATATTCCGTGTGTTTGATCTGAATATGTTATGATATTTGTTCTGTAGTAGTTTTTATTTTGGTGTAATAGGTAAATATATAAATATTTTTTTCTCCACGGACAAGTTGCTATCAAGGAATGACCTTGAATTTTCTTTTCAAGTTCATAACTCGAAACAAGTGATGTGTACATCTGTTTTTTCTGGATGTATGTGTGTGTCTGTGTGTGTGTGTGTGTTTGTTTGGTTGTTTACATGTAGTTATTCTCCCCTCTAGGAAGTACCAACCAAAACTCAAATCAGAAATGTGTTTGTTTGCATGTCTGTGTCTTCTTCGTTTTGATGTATGTGTGTGTGTGTGTATGTATTATAAAAACAAATATGAACAAATTATTTTTTTTTAAAGAAAAAAGTAAATGGCTTTTTGTAGATATGTATTTCAGAATAACTTTGTTTGCACCTGTTTCTCTCTAACTAATCTGTATGGTCAATTCATTACAGAATGTGGTCACATTAATACATAATTAACGGATGACAACGTGATCATATTTTTATGACAGTATATATGTTTGTGTGTATGTCTCTATGTCTTAAAGTTAACCTGTATATGTATGTGCATTTAAAACAAAAATTGAAATATATACCAGTTTTAATACAAAGTGATTATACTTCCTCTGACATACATCAATCAAACACTATTTATTATTGAGAGTTAATTCACTATGATCCCCCACAGCCTCAGGAAAGAATGCAGAAAGGTATTGACCATAATAAAAAAAATATATCATGCATGAAGTCAGCAATGGTATGTTCACCCATACTCGCTATATATTTGATCAAGTATTGACAAATAATTGTAATATCTCCCTTTGAAAGTTCTTATGATATATACACAACAGCATCAATGCACGCATTTTATATCTACACCAAACAAATTTGTGTATTTCACATGCTAGAATGTTAATCTTCTAAAAAAACCCTTTTCGAGAGATTCCAATAATGATGTGTTCATTCGTGCAAAAACTATTTCATGGAAATAGCTTTCATATTCTGTATTTTGTGTTTATTTATGTACTGACGACCCTCCCAGTGGTGTATTTTAATGTATGTTTACTAATAGAGATGACATGGATGAGTGACCCTTAGGGAATCATTTAAGCAGAAAAGGGTAGAATTATTAGTGTGTTCCTGCTCCGTTACCCAACCAGATAAGAGTTTAGAATCCTTGCTCCACACATGGCGCCCATCAAGGTTATGTCAGTCATCTCATCATCTACAAAATAAAACTTCATAACTAACTTTGTTTCACACAGGGTAACCATGAAGGTTATGTCATTCATCTTATTTCCAAAATAAAACCGTAATATTATATATCTCATCAACAGAATCACAACAACTTGGGAACAGTATATAATTGTCAACAATGTTTCAGATTCTTAAATAGCAATGATTTCGACATTTTACCACGCTAAATAAAACATTCTTTAAAAACAAAACCATTTATTCCTCCTACAAACAAATTGTTTAGGAACAATGAATAACTGTCAGTTATATTTTAAATTCTTAAATGGCAATGATTTTGATATTTTGCTATGCTATATAAAATATTCTTAAAAAAAATATTTTTTATTCCTCCAACAAACAAATTTTGGAGGAACAATTTATAATTGTCAATAATGTTTCAGATTCTTAAATAGCAATGAATCGACATTTTACCACGCTATATAAAACATTCTTTAGAAACAAAACCATTTATTCCTCCTACAAATACAACAGTCAGTTATATTTTAAATTCTTAAATGGCAATGATTTTGATATTTTACTATGCTATATAAAATATTCTTAAAAAACAAAACAATTTATTCCTCCAACAAACAAATTTTTGGGGAACAATTTATAATTGTCAATAATGTTTCAGATTCTTAAATAGTAATTATTTCGACATTTTACCACGCTATACGGGTGCTAAGCCCTTTAGGTCAAGGCTTTCTATATTACAAAGAGAAATCCCTAAAGTATATTGTGAAGAAAGGAGGTAACATACAAACAGCTCTGAACAGGTTGGTTATGCTGTTCTTATTGGTCGTTGAACTTTCTACCCCTCTCATCTTTCATGGCCTTCCAAAATATTTTGAGCTCTGATTTCTCTTATGCCTTGAAATCATGTACAGGGTTTCATTTTCTCAAACCCCTATTACATTAATTAAAGGTTTTCAGAATGTTCAGTATGATTGGTTTAGATTTTTATTTCAACATATTTGTAAATGCTTAATTAAAGGGATAGTTGAGTTCTGGTAAAGAGAGTACAGTTTTGGTCAAACTGAATTTTAGTAACCAAAACCTGCACCATTACATTACAAACTAATAGTTATAACTACACCATGCTCGAAAGGAATACAAAATTACAAATGACTAAGTAAAAAGCCTGTTATCATTAAAAAAAAGAGCCGTTAAAACTCAAGAGGGCGCTCTCTAAGCACTCATCGGTTTAAACCATTTAAAATAAAATACTGTGCATGTGATGTTTTGTTGAAATAGTGATTAGATATACAACTATTTAAAAACCTCTTTTGTAAATTTTTGAAAAGAGGAAGCATTAAAAAAAAAATTGTTAACGGCTGGTTCAAAATTATCGAATAACTGTGGGGCCCCACAATTATTACAAATGGTTATAATTATGGATATTTCAGGCATTTCTGAACCGATTTTGATCAAATAAAGTTTATTCTGTCATTAAAATTGTATGCTCTTTCGAATTTGATACTCAGTTTTTCATTATCTCACAAAAAAATTATTTTGTGTAGCAAAACTCAACTTTCCCTTTAAGTATTTCAAAAAGTAAAATGGCATGTTTTCCAATATCCACATCTGTAGCTGACATTGACATGTTCTAATTTGTCCCATATGTCCACATTATGATATGAAATACATTAAATGTCAAACTTGTAACTTGTTAGCTTTAGGAATTATAAAGTGATTACTTATCAGGGATTATATAATATCATAATTAGTATAATTATGTGCAAGAATTATAATAATTATATTTTCAAAAAGTTTATATCTGAGCTTTCAAAGTACAAAACTATTGAAAAATCACCATCTCACACACACAACCGCATTTTAATCAGTAGAGATTGCACAACAAATTAGCACACAAAACAACATGTTTGTGCGCCTTATACACGGAGTTTTACGGTATTGGGATAATCATCACTGTTAATGTAGCAGTCACACCGCCAAACCGAAACCAGACCGAACTTCCACTTTATCGGGCACCGACAAGAGCCCGAACTGGGGTTAGCAGTCACAACATAAAGAGACCGACAATTCCGATACCACTCCGACACCAAACCGCTAGTCAACCAAACGTCCCCGAATTATTCGGTCTCGTGTCGGGTTTGGATTAGGTTTGGCGGTGTGACTGCTACATTAGTTTGTCAAGTGTCTGTGTTTGCTAGTTTGGCAAGCACAGTTTTAATCGTGTTTGCTCCTGATGCCCATGGTGATAAAGATATATTTGAACTGTCAGAAATATCTATTTGTATTCAATTCAGATACATTGATATCTGATGACATATATGTGACCGGCTATAGCAAGACCCTGCACTTGTCGGTAAAAATCAAAATGTAGATTTTCATACCGTTAGAAAGGCCTCATCACAAGCTTTCATTTCATGCTTTGTTCTTACAAATTGGTCAATAATTGTCAAAGATATGATTGTTTCAATTTTACAATCATAAGTCTTTTACACACATTATGTGAACTTAAAATGCCCATTTCTTTAAAGGTAGTTCAGATTCGTCAAATGAGATGCGCGGCGCCATCTTGCATACGCGTTGCGCACGGTGCGTAATGCACGTTAGCTCAGTGTCATGCTGTGCGCGCAAACTAACCCAGTTCAAAATGGCGACCCGCTATGTAGCATCCCCACGCTTGATGCCCTTTAAAACATGAATTACCGACAAGTGCAGGGTTTTGCTATAGCCGGTCACATATGATGACTAGTTCAAGATTTGATATTAAAAGGAGAGATCCTTCACACTTATTTGCTGTAAGTCAATTATGATATTTCATGGAAAACAAACAAGACTTTGAGTTGTTAAACAATGACTTACACGTTCCAACTCACAATCTAAATTAGAGTATAATTAGAGTATTCTATGCTCATTAAGATTAGGTAATTGTATAGCAAGTATCAGTAACCGTCTTATGTGTTACAAAAATATGTTACAGTTATTTTGAAGGAAAAACAACAACATTAATTGGGGATTGCTATGTGAGTATAACCTTTGAAAGCAAAGATATACACTTCATTTTATTCGTTGAGGCTGAGCAACTGAACACATTGTTCTAAACAAGCAATTGTAGTACTAGTAGGCTGTTCAATTTAGGTTCATGAAATGTAGTATTCCAATTAAAACACATATATATAATATATATATCAAATAGAACTGTTAGAGCAAAGATACATGTCTTTTTTTTCTCTTAATGGGATAAAATATAAAAGCTAGGTTGTAGAGACAAGCCATTGAAGTAGGCTATGATTTGTAGGTTCATAAAATGTAGTCTTCAAACCAAAACATATTTCAAATAAAAACTATTAGAGAAAAGATGATACATTTCCCTTTTTTCTCTTAAAGCGAGAGACCATTTAGGTGCTAGGGAGAAAAGACAGATGATTCCTCTGAGAGACCTAGTAATTAGTATCCTAGAAATATTTTCCTCAAGGCGTGTAACTCCCAACAAATGTTTCCCCCTAAACGCTCTTGCATTGATCTTGTACGCTGGGTGCATCCCCTGTTATTAACGTGGAAATAGGGAATCTACGAGTCCCCGCCACTATCAACATCCCTCCATCTTGCTATCCATTCTGCACCCGATACACATCCTCCCACGCATTTGAAGCAGCAGCGCCAGGGCAGGTTTAAAAATAAACCAGAGA